>OY829513.1:14331746-14481846 GCA_963691665.1 Clepsis dumicolana
TATCGTACCTGCAGACGGGGCACAGGAACTCGCCGCCCGCCACGTGCAGGTTGTGCGGCCGCGCGGGCGCCGCCAGCGAGCGCGGGCAGGCGTGCAGGTGTAGTTAGATATTTAAGTTAGTCAGAGTCCTGGTTTGCTATAATATCTCTCTGTGAATCTGTGTCATTATTATCGTACCTGCAGACGGGGCACAGGAACTCGCCGCCCGCCACGTGCAGGTTGTGCGGCCGCGCGGGCGCCGCCAGCGAGCGCGGGCAGGCGTGCAGGTGTAGTTAGATATTTAAGTTAGTCAGAGTCCTGGTTTGCTATAATATCTCTCTGTGAATCTGTGTCATTATTATCGTACCTGCAGACGGGGCACAGGAACTCGCCGCCCGCCACGTGCAGGTTGTGCGGCCGCGCGGGCGCCGCCAGCGAGCGCGGGCAGGCGTGCAGGTGTAGTTAGATATTTAAGTTAGTCAGAGTCCTGGTTTGCTATAATATCTCTCTGTGAATCTGTGTCATTATTATCGTACCTGCAGACGGGGCACAGGAACTCGCCGCCCGCCACGTGCAGGTTGTGCGGCCGCGCGGGCGCCGCCAGCGAGCGCGGGCAGGCGTGCAGGTGTAGTTAGATATTTAAGTTAGTCAGAGTCCTGGTTTGCTATAATATCTCTCTGTGAATCTGTGTCATTATTATCGTACCTGCAGACGGGGCACAGGAACTCGCCGCCCGCCACGTGCAGGTTGTGCGGCCGCGCGGGCGCCGCCAGCGAGCGCGGGCAGGCGTGCAGGTGTAGTTAGATATTTAAGTTAGTCAGAGTCCTGGTTTGCTATAATATCTCTCTGTGAATCTGTGTCATTATTATCGTACCTGCAGACGGGGCACAGGAACTCGCCGCCCGCCACGTGCAGGTTGTGCGGCCGCGCGGGCGCCGCCAGCGAGCGCGGGCAGGCGTGCAGGTGTAGTTAGATATTTAAGTTAGTCAGAGTCCTGGTTTGCTATAATATCTCTCTGTGAATCTGTGTCATTATTATCGTACCTGCAGACGGGGCACAGGAACTCGCCGCCCGCCACGTGCAGGTTGTGCGGCCGCGCGGGCGCCGCCAGCGAGCGCGGGCAGGCGTGCAGGTGTAGTTAGATATTTAAGTTAGTCAGAGTCCTGGTTTGCTATAATATCTCTCTGTGAATCTGTGTCATTATTATCGTACCTGCAGACGGGGCACAGGAACTCGCCGCCCGCCACGTGCAGGTTGTGCGGCCGCGCGGGCGCCGCCAGCGAGCGCGGGCAGGCGTGCAGGTGTAGTTAGATATTTAAGTTAGTCAGAGTCCTGGTTTGCTATAATATCTCTCTGTGAATCTGTGTCATTATTATCGTACCTGCAGACGGGGCACAGGAACTCGCCGCCCGCCACGTGCAGGTTGTGCGGCCGCGCGGGCGCCGCCAGCGAGCGCGGGCAGGCGTGCAGGTGTAGTTAGATATTTAAGTTAGTCAGAGTCCTGGTTTGCTATAATATCTCTCTGTGAATCTGTGTCATTATTATCGTACCTGCAGACGGGGCACAGGAACTCGCCGCCCGCCACGTGCAGGTTGTGCGGCCGCGCGGGCGCCGCCAGCGAGCGCGGGCAGGCGTGCAGGTGTAGTTAGATATTTAAGTTAGTCAGAGTCCTGGTTTGCTATAATATCTCTCTGTGAATCTGTGTCATTATTATCGTACCTGCAGACGGGGCACAGGAACTCGCCGCCCGCCACGTGCAGGTTGTGCGGCCGCGCGGGCGCCGCCAGCGAGCGCGGGCAGGCGTGCAGGTGTAGTTAGATATTTAAGTTAGTCAGAGTCCTGGTTTGCTATAATATCTCTCTGTGAATCTGTGTCATTATTATCGTACCTGCAGACGGGGCACAGGAACTCGCCGCCCGCCACGTGCAGGTTGTGCGGCCGCGCGGGCGCCGCCAGCGAGCGCGGGCAGGCGTGCAGGTGTAGTTAGATATTTAAGTTAGTCAGAGTCCTGGTTTGCTATAATATCTCTCTGTGAATCTGTGTCATTATTATCGTACCTGCAGACGGGGCACAGGAACTCGCCGCCCGCCACGTGCAGGTTGTGCGGCCGCGCGGGCGCCGCCAGCGAGCGCGGGCAGGCGTGCAGGTGTAGTTAGATATTTAAGTTAGTCAGAGTCCTGGTTTGCTATAATATCTCTCTGTGAATCTGTGTCATTATTATCGTACCTGCAGACGGGGCACAGGAACTCGCCGCCCGCCACGTGCAGGTTGTGCGGCCGCGCGGGCGCCGCCAGCGAGCGCGGGCAGGCGTGCAGGTGTAGTTAGATATTTAAGTTAGTCAGAGTCCTGGTTTGCTATAATATCTCTCTGTGAATCTGTGTCATTATTATCGTACCTGCAGACGGGGCACAGGAACTCGCCGCCCGCCACGTGCAGGTTGTGCGGCCGCGCGGGCGCCGCCAGCGAGCGCGGGCAGGCGTGCAGGTGTAGTTAGATATTTAAGTTAGTCAGAGTCCTGGTTTGCTATAATATCTCTCTGTGAATCTGTGTCATTATTATCGTACCTGCAGACGGGGCACAGGAACTCGCCGCCCGCCACGTGCAGGTTGTGCGGCCGCGCGGGCGCCGCCAGCGAGCGCGGGCAGGCGTGCAGGTGTAGTTAGATATTTAAGTTAGTCAGAGTCCTGGTTTGCTATAATATCTCTCTGTGAATCTGTGTCATTATTATCGTACCTGCAGACGGGGCACAGGAACTCGCCGCCCGCCACGTGCAGGTTGTGCGGCCGCGCGGGCGCCGCCAGCGAGCGCGGGCAGGCGTGCAGGTGTAGTTAGATATTTAAGTTAGTCAGAGTCCTGGTTTGCTATAATATCTCTCTGTGAATCTGTGTCATTATTATCGTACCTGCAGACGGGGCACAGGAACTCGCCGCCCGCCACGTGCAGGTTGTGCGGCCGCGCGGGCGCCGCCAGCGAGCGCGGGCAGGCGTGCAGGTGTAGTTAGATATTTAAGTTAGTCAGAGTCCTGGTTTGCTATAATATCTCTCTGTGAATCTGTGTCATTATTATCGTACCTGCAGACGGGGCACAGGAACTCGCCGCCCGCCACGTGCAGGTTGTGCGGCCGCGCGGGCGCCGCCAGCGAGCGCGGGCAGGCGTGCAGGTGTAGTTAGATATTTAAGTTAGTCAGAGTCCTGGTTTGCTATAATATCTCTCTGTGAATCTGTGTCATTATTATCGTACCTGCAGACGGGGCACAGGAACTCGCCGCCCGCCACGTGCAGGTTGTGCGGCCGCGCGGGCGCCGCCAGCGAGCGCGGGCAGGCGTGCAGGTGTAGTTAGATATTTAAGTTAGTCAGAGTCCTGGTTTGCTATAATATCTCTCTGTGAATCTGTGTCATTATTATCGTACCTGCAGACGGGGCACAGGAACTCGCCGCCCGCCACGTGCAGGTTGTGCGGCCGCGCGGGCGCCGCCAGCGAGCGCGGGCAGGCGTGCAGGTGTAGTTAGATATTTAAGTTAGTCAGAGTCCTGGTTTGCTATAATATCTCTCTGTGAATCTGTGTCATTATTATCGTACCTGCAGACGGGGCACAGGAACTCGCCGCCCGCCACGTGCAGGTTGTGCGGCCGCGCGGGCGCCGCCAGCGAGCGCGGGCAGGCGTGCAGGTGTAGTTAGATATTTAAGTTAGTCAGAGTCCTGGTTTGCTATAATATCTCTCTGTGAATCTGTGTCATTATTATCGTACCTGCAGACGGGGCACAGGAACTCGCCGCCCGCCACGTGCAGGTTGTGCGGCCGCGCGGGCGCCGCCAGCGAGCGCGGGCAGGCGTGCAGGTGTAGTTAGATATTTAAGTTAGTCAGAGTCCTGGTTTGCTATAATATCTCTCTGTGAATCTGTGTCATTATTATCGTACCTGCAGACGGGGCACAGGAACTCGCCGCCCGCCACGTGCAGGTTGTGCGGCCGCGCGGGCGCCGCCAGCGAGCGCGGGCAGGCGTGCAGGTGTAGTTAGATATTTAAGTTAGTCAGAGTCCTGGTTTGCTATAATATCTCTCTGTGAATCTGTGTCATTATTATCGTACCTGCAGACGGGGCACAGGAACTCGCCGCCCGCCACGTGCAGGTTGTGCGGCCGCGCGGGCGCCGCCAGCGAGCGCGGGCAGGCGTGCAGGTGTAGTTAGATATTTAAGTTAGTCAGAGTCCTGGTTTGCTATAATATCTCTCTGTGAATCTGTGTCATTATTATCGTACCTGCAGACGGGGCACAGGAACTCGCCGCCCGCCACGTGCAGGTTGTGCGGCCGCGCGGGCGCCGCCAGCGAGCGCGGGCAGGCGTGCAGGTGTAGTTAGATATTTAAGTTAGTCAGAGTCCTGGTTTGCTATAATATCTCTCTGTGAATCTGTGTCATTATTATCGTACCTGCAGACGGGGCACAGGAACTCGCCGCCCGCCACGTGCAGGTTGTGCGGCCGCGCGGGCGCCGCCAGCGAGCGCGGGCAGGCGTGCAGGTGTAGTTAGATATTTAAGTTAGTCAGAGTCCTGGTTTGCTATAATATCTCTCTGTGAATCTGTGTCATTATTATCGTACCTGCAGACGGGGCACAGGAACTCGCCGCCCGCCACGTGCAGGTTGTGCGGCCGCGCGGGCGCCGCCAGCGAGCGCGGGCAGGCGTGCAGGTGTAGTTAGATATTTAAGTTAGTCAGAGTCCTGGTTTGCTATAATATCTCTCTGTGAATCTGTGTCATTATTATCGTACCTGCAGACGGGGCACAGGAACTCGCCGCCCGCCACGTGCAGGTTGTGCGGCCGCGCGGGCGCCGCCAGCGAGCGCGGGCAGGCGTGCAGGTGTAGTTAGATATTTAAGTTAGTCAGAGTCCTGGTTTGCTATAATATCTCTCTGTGAATCTGTGTCATTATTATCGTACCTGCAGACGGGGCACAGGAACTCGCCGCCCGCCACGTGCAGGTTGTGCGGCCGCGCGGGCGCCGCCAGCGAGCGCGGGCAGGCGTGCAGGTGTAGTTAGATATTTAAGTTAGTCAGAGTCCTGGTTTGCTATAATATCTCTCTGTGAATCTGTGTCATTATTATCGTACCTGCAGACGGGGCACAGGAACTCGCCGCCCGCCACGTGCAGGTTGTGCGGCCGCGCGGGCGCCGCCAGCGAGCGCGGGCAGGCGTGCAGGTGTAGTTAGATATTTAAGTTAGTCAGAGTCCTGGTTTGCTATAATATCTCTCTGTGAATCTGTGTCATTATTATCGTACCTGCAGACGGGGCACAGGAACTCGCCGCCCGCCACGTGCAGGTTGTGCGGCCGCGCGGGCGCCGCCAGCGAGCGCGGGCAGGCGTGCAGGTGTAGTTAGATATTTAAGTTAGTCAGAGTCCTGGTTTGCTATAATATCTCTCTGTGAATCTGTGTCATTATTATCGTACCTGCAGACGGGGCACAGGAACTCGCCGCCCGCCACGTGCAGGTTGTGCGGCCGCGCGGGCGCCGCCAGCGAGCGCGGGCAGGCGTGCAGGTGTAGTTAGATATTTAAGTTAGTCAGAGTCCTGGTTTGCTATAATATCTCTCTGTGAATCTGTGTCATTATTATCGTACCTGCAGACGGGGCACAGGAACTCGCCGCCCGCCACGTGCAGGTTGTGCGGCCGCGCGGGCGCCGCCAGCGAGCGCGGGCAGGCGTGCAGGTGTAGTTAGATATTTAAGTTAGTCAGAGTCCTGGTTTGCTATAATATCTCTCTGTGAATCTGTGTCATTATTATCGTACCTGCAGACGGGGCACAGGAACTCGCCGCCCGCCACGTGCAGGTTGTGCGGCCGCGCGGGCGCCGCCAGCGAGCGCGGGCAGGCGTGCAGGTGTAGTTAGATATTTAAGTTAGTCAGAGTCCTGGTTTGCTATAATATCTCTCTGTGAATCTGTGTCATTATTATCGTACCTGCAGACGGGGCACAGGAACTCGCCGCCCGCCACGTGCAGGTTGTGCGGCCGCGCGGGCGCCGCCAGCGAGCGCGGGCAGGCGTGCAGGTGTAGTTAGATATTTAAGTTAGTCAGAGTCCTGGTTTGCTATAATATCTCTCTGTGAATCTGTGTCATTATTATCGTACCTGCAGACGGGGCACAGGAACTCGCCGCCCGCCACGTGCAGGTTGTGCGGCCGCGCGGGCGCCGCCAGCGAGCGCGGGCAGGCGTGCAGGTGTAGTTAGATATTTAAGTTAGTCAGAGTCCTGGTTTGCTATAATATCTCTCTGTGAATCTGTGTCATTATTATCGTACCTGCAGACGGGGCACAGGAACTCGCCGCCCGCCACGTGCAGGTTGTGCGGCCGCGCGGGCGCCGCCAGCGAGCGCGGGCAGGCGTGCAGGTGTAGTTAGATATTTAAGTTAGTCAGAGTCCTGGTTTGCTATAATATCTCTCTGTGAATCTGTGTCATTATTATCGTACCTGCAGACGGGGCACAGGAACTCGCCGCCCGCCACGTGCAGGTTGTGCGGCCGCGCGGGCGCCGCCAGCGAGCGCGGGCAGGCGTGCAGGTGTAGTTAGATATTTAAGTTAGTCAGAGTCCTGGTTTGCTATAATATCTCTCTGTGAATCTGTGTCATTATTATCGTACCTGCAGACGGGGCACAGGAACTCGCCGCCCGCCACGTGCAGGTTGTGCGGCCGCGCGGGCGCCGCCAGCGAGCGCGGGCAGGCGTGCAGGTGTAGTTAGATATTTAAGTTAGTCAGAGTCCTGGTTTGCTATAATATCTCTCTGTGAATCTGTGTCATTATTATCGTACCTGCAGACGGGGCACAGGAACTCGCCGCCCGCCACGTGCAGGTTGTGCGGCCGCGCGGGCGCCGCCAGCGAGCGCGGGCAGGCGTGCAGGTGTAGTTAGATATTTAAGTTAGTCAGAGTCCTGGTTTGCTATAATATCTCTCTGTGAATCTGTGTCATTATTATCGTACCTGCAGACGGGGCACAGGAACTCGCCGCCCGCCACGTGCAGGTTGTGCGGCCGCGCGGGCGCCGCCAGCGAGCGCGGGCAGGCGTGCAGGTGTAGTTAGATATTTAAGTTAGTCAGAGTCCTGGTTTGCTATAATATCTCTCTGTGAATCTGTGTCATTATTATCGTACCTGCAGACGGGGCACAGGAACTCGCCGCCCGCCACGTGCAGGTTGTGCGGCCGCGCGGGCGCCGCCAGCGAGCGCGGGCAGGCGTGCAGGTGTAGTTAGATATTTAAGTTAGTCAGAGTCCTGGTTTGCTATAATATCTCTCTGTGAATCTGTGTCATTATTATCGTACCTGCAGACGGGGCACAGGAACTCGCCGCCCGCCACGTGCAGGTTGTGCGGCCGCGCGGGCGCCGCCAGCGAGCGCGGGCAGGCGTGCAGGTGTAGTTAGATATTTAAGTTAGTCAGAGTCCTGGTTTGCTATAATATCTCTCTGTGAATCTGTGTCATTATTATCGTACCTGCAGACGGGGCACAGGAACTCGCCGCCCGCCACGTGCAGGTTGTGCGGCCGCGCGGGCGCCGCCAGCGAGCGCGGGCAGGCGTGCAGGTGTAGTTAGATATTTAAGTTAGTCAGAGTCCTGGTTTGCTATAATATCTCTCTGTGAATCTGTGTCATTATTATCGTACCTGCAGACGGGGCACAGGAACTCGCCGCCCGCCACGTGCAGGTTGTGCGGCCGCGCGGGCGCCGCCAGCGAGCGCGGGCAGGCGTGCAGGTGTAGTTAGATATTTAAGTTAGTCAGAGTCCTGGTTTGCTATAATATCTCTCTGTGAATCTGTGTCATTATTATCGTACCTGCAGACGGGGCACAGGAACTCGCCGCCCGCCACGTGCAGGTTGTGCGGCCGCGCGGGCGCCGCCAGCGAGCGCGGGCAGGCGTGCAGGTGTAGTTAGATATTTAAGTTAGTCAGAGTCCTGGTTTGCTATAATATCTCTCTGTGAATCTGTGTCATTATTATCGTACCTGCAGACGGGGCACAGGAACTCGCCGCCCGCCACGTGCAGGTTGTGCGGCCGCGCGGGCGCCGCCAGCGAGCGCGGGCAGGCGTGCAGGTGTAGTTAGATATTTAAGTTAGTCAGAGTCCTGGTTTGCTATAATATCTCTCTGTGAATCTGTGTCATTATTATCGTACCTGCAGACGGGGCACAGGAACTCGCCGCCCGCCACGTGCAGGTTGTGCGGCCGCGCGGGCGCCGCCAGCGAGCGCGGGCAGGCGTGCAGGTGTAGTTAGATATTTAAGTTAGTCAGAGTCCTGGTTTGCTATAATATCTCTCTGTGAATCTGTGTCATTATTATCGTACCTGCAGACGGGGCACAGGAACTCGCCGCCCGCCACGTGCAGGTTGTGCGGCCGCGCGGGCGCCGCCAGCGAGCGCGGGCAGGCGTGCAGGTGTAGTTAGATATTTAAGTTAGTCAGAGTCCTGGTTTGCTATAATATCTCTCTGTGAATCTGTGTCATTATTATCGTACCTGCAGACGGGGCACAGGAACTCGCCGCCCGCCACGTGCAGGTTGTGCGGCCGCGCGGGCGCCGCCAGCGAGCGCGGGCAGGCGTGCAGGTGTAGTTAGATATTTAAGTTAGTCAGAGTCCTGGTTTGCTATAATATCTCTCTGTGAATCTGTGTCATTATTATCGTACCTGCAGACGGGGCACAGGAACTCGCCGCCCGCCACGTGCAGGTTGTGCGGCCGCGCGGGCGCCGCCAGCGAGCGCGGGCAGGCGTGCAGGTGTAGTTAGATATTTAAGTTAGTCAGAGTCCTGGTTTGCTATAATATCTCTCTGTGAATCTGTGTCATTATTATCGTACCTGCAGACGGGGCACAGGAACTCGCCGCCCGCCACGTGCAGGTTGTGCGGCCGCGCGGGCGCCGCCAGCGAGCGCGGGCAGGCGTGCAGGTGTAGTTAGATATTTAAGTTAGTCAGAGTCCTGGTTTGCTATAATATCTCTCTGTGAATCTGTGTCATTATTATCGTACCTGCAGACGGGGCACA
Source organism: Clepsis dumicolana (assembly GCA_963691665.1). Taxonomy (NCBI): domain Eukaryota; kingdom Metazoa; phylum Arthropoda; class Insecta; order Lepidoptera; family Tortricidae; genus Clepsis; species Clepsis dumicolana. Next base: position 14,340,728 of record OY829513.1, read on the forward strand.
GGAACTCGCCGCCCGCCACGTGCAGGTTGTGCGGCCGCGCGGGCGCCGCCAGCGAGCGCGGGCAGGCGTGCAGGTGTAGTTAGATATTTAAGTTAGTCAGAGTCCTGGTTTGCTATAATATCTCTCTGTGAATCTGTGTCATTATTATCGTACCTGCAGACGGGGCACAGGAACTCGCCGCCCGCCACGTGCAGGTTGTGCGGCCGCGCGGGCGCCGCCAGCGAGCGCGGGCAGGCGTGCAGGTGTAGTTAGATATTTAAGTTAGTCAGAGTCCTGGTTTGCTATAATATCTCTCTGTGAATCTGTGTCATTATTATCGTACCTGCAGACGGGGCACAGGAACTCGCCGCCCGCCACGTGCAGGTTGTGCGGCCGCGCGGGCGCCGCCAGCGAGCGCGGGCAGGCGTGCAGGTGTAGTTAGATATTTAAGTTAGTCAGAGTCCTGGTTTGCTATAATATCTCTCTGTGAATCTGTGTCATTATTATCGTACCTGCAGACGGGGCACAGGAACTCGCCGCCCGCCACGTGCAGGTTGTGCGGCCGCGCGGGCGCCGCCAGCGAGCGCGGGCAGGCGTGCAGGTGTAGTTAGATATTTAAGTTAGTCAGAGTCCTGGTTTGCTATAATATCTCTCTGTGAATCTGTGTCATTATTATCGTACCTGCAGACGGGGCACAGGAACTCGCCGCCCGCCACGTGCAGGTTGTGCGGCCGCGCGGGCGCCGCCAGCGAGCGCGGGCAGGCGTGCAGGTGTAGTTAGATATTTAAGTTAGTCAGAGTCCTGGTTTGCTATAATATCTCTCTGTGAATCTGTGTCATTATTATCGTACCTGCAGACGGGGCACAGGAACTCGCCGCCCGCCACGTGCAGGTTGTGCGGCCGCGCGGGCGCCGCCAGCGAGCGCGGGCAGGCGTGCAGGTGTAGTTAGATATTTAAGTTAGTCAGAGTCCTGGTTTGCTATAATATCTCTCTGTGAATCTGTGTCATTATTATCGTACCTGCAGACGGGGCACAGGAACTCGCCGCCCGCCACGTGCAGGTTGTGCGGCCGCGCGGGCGCCGCCAGCGAGCGCGGGCAGGCGTGCAGGTGTAGTTAGATATTTAAGTTAGTCAGAGTCCTGGTTTGCTATAATATCTCTCTGTGAATCTGTGTCATTATTATCGTACCTGCAGACGGGGCACAGGAACTCGCCGCCCGCCACGTGCAGGTTGTGCGGCCGCGCGGGCGCCGCCAGCGAGCGCGGGCAGGCGTGCAGGTGTAGTTAGATATTTAAGTTAGTCAGAGTCCTGGTTTGCTATAATATCTCTCTGTGAATCTGTGTCATTATTATCGTACCTGCAGACGGGGCACAGGAACTCGCCGCCCGCCACGTGCAGGTTGTGCGGCCGCGCGGGCGCCGCCAGCGAGCGCGGGCAGGCGTGCAGGTGTAGTTAGATATTTAAGTTAGTCAGAGTCCTGGTTTGCTATAATATCTCTCTGTGAATCTGTGTCATTATTATCGTACCTGCAGACGGGGCACAGGAACTCGCCGCCCGCCACGTGCAGGTTGTGCGGCCGCGCGGGCGCCGCCAGCGAGCGCGGGCAGGCGTGCAGGTGTAGTTAGATATTTAAGTTAGTCAGAGTCCTGGTTTGCTATAATATCTCTCTGTGAATCTGTGTCATTATTATCGTACCTGCAGACGGGGCACAGGAACTCGCCGCCCGCCACGTGCAGGTTGTGCGGCCGCGCGGGCGCCGCCAGCGAGCGCGGGCAGGCGTGCAGGTGTAGTTAGATATTTAAGTTAGTCAGAGTCCTGGTTTGCTATAATATCTCTCTGTGAATCTGTGTCATTATTATCGTACCTGCAGACGGGGCACAGGAACTCGCCGCCCGCCACGTGCAGGTTGTGCGGCCGCGCGGGCGCCGCCAGCGAGCGCGGGCAGGCGTGCAGGTGTAGTTAGATATTTAAGTTAGTCAGAGTCCTGGTTTGCTATAATATCTCTCTGTGAATCTGTGTCATTATTATCGTACCTGCAGACGGGGCACAGGAACTCGCCGCCCGCCACGTGCAGGTTGTGCGGCCGCGCGGGCGCCGCCAGCGAGCGCGGGCAGGCGTGCAGGTGTAGTTAGATATTTAAGTTAGTCAGAGTCCTGGTTTGCTATAATATCTCTCTGTGAATCTGTGTCATTATTATCGTACCTGCAGACGGGGCACAGGAACTCGCCGCCCGCCACGTGCAGGTTGTGCGGCCGCGCGGGCGCCGCCAGCGAGCGCAGGTAGGCGTGCAGGTGTAGTTAGATATTTAAGTTAGTCAGAGTCCTGGTTTGCTATAATATCTCTCTGTGAATCTGTGTCATTATTATCGTACCTGCAGACGGGGCACAGGAACTCGCCGCCCGCCACGTGCAGGTTGTGCGGCCGCGCGGGCGCCGCCAGCGAGCGCAGGTAGGCGTGCAGGCAGCGCAGGTGCAGGTGGTGCCCGCACGAGGCCACGTGCACGCCGCCCTCCAAGCCCACGCTCACGCTCAGCAGCCATGATTCCTAAGGTACAGACACATTATTAAAATCAAGCGAAAAATCTACGGAAGCGTAACCAAGCCCAAGAAATGGCTCCACCAAATAGGTGCCGATGTGAATGAAGAAAAACGTATTAATCAACTCCGCGCGTCAGTCAGCCGTGACATTAGTGACGTGCGGGCTTGTGTCACGGGAGTTTCGATTGTGAATATTGTTATGTTTTGCGTAATTTAATATTTTGCAAATATGCCATCGTGTGTCGTGGTGTAGAAACCATACGAATATGAAAAACACTAGAATTACATTTCTTAAGTAAGTAATGAAAACCATACTTACAGTTATGACTGAGCGGGATAGTTGGATGGTTTGACCGAACATTGTCGAGAAATGCCGAGCGCAATAAATTCGTAGCAGTCGTACAATAATTGTTTTTTTTTTTTAAAGAAGCATTCATTTAGATGAATATTTACGCTTTTATACATTTTAGAAAGTAAAAAAATCCAAATATTTGATTTAAAATATGGATCTCTCAGATGTCAATACCTGATCAAAATTCTGTTGCAAGTCGTCATGTAGCCTGTAGTAATGTGAGGCGGCTGTTGTTTCTCTCTGTTCCGCTAGTCTCGCTCTATCCCGTTCGGAGAGAGCGAGAGAGGCTGAGCCACTGCCCGCGCGCCGTCGATGCCCCAGGACCGATGTTGACTGAAAAGATGGCGTCATATTAAAATGAGTGAGAGACAATAGGCTAGTGGACCCCAATCATAAATCATATTTTAAAAATACTTCATATAGTATTATGCCTAGCAAACCTATTTTAAAACAAAACAGTAGGAAACTATCGTGGAAATGAAATTTAAAAATTTTATTCTGTACTTTGAAACGTCAAAAAAGTTACGAGCATTGATCGTGACGTCATAGAATTTGTAAACAACGGAAAACAACTAAAGTTCCGAAAGTCATTCGCATTTCACTTCCAAATGTGATGTGACATAGCAAATATTAATATGACAGAAAATCATGGCCGGCAGCATTTTCGTCCGTTCATGAGAAGTTCATTTTAAAATTAATTTTTTATAGTGTTTTAAGACCCAAAAACGTACAATATATTTTTTATACCGTCTAAAAGAACAATAATTGAGTCAATCAACTTTTTATTGCCACTCGTTGCCATGGAGATGTCCCCTGGTTAACTCTTCTAAAATAAGATTTTCTAAAGCACCACTCCTCCGAAAATCAGGATTTGCATACTTAGCAGATGAAGCATGTAAGAATTGGCATACAACTGTCGAAACTTCTAACTTTTGAGGGAGTGGTGAATTCGAAAATCTTATTTCAGACGAGTTACCCGGAGGACATCTCCATGGCAACGAGTGGCAATAAAAAGTTGATTGACCCATTTATTATGTTTCCTCTCGGTCAAATCAGCAACTTTTTTTTAAATGTCAAAACGATTTGATCGGATCCGTTAGCATGAAGTTTGTATTGAATTACAGAACTATGACGTCATAATTTTCGGTGATCAAACTGCCTCCTTTTATTAGTTTTTGTTAAATTAAAAATAGTTTTAATTGGAGTAGCAAGTGCGGCATCGGTTTTTTATGAGTATTCTCGGAAGGAAGTGGGAATGTAAAATGATTTTTTTCTACTCCTATATTATAATCTGTCAATTAAATGGTAAAAAAGTATACAATAATAACTAATGTTATAAGTTTTAAAAAAACTGTAACATACACATTACACACATACATACACAACCCATACACATTTTATTAAGTTACGCTTATTGAGTAAAATATACGCTTATTGAGTAAAATATACGCTTATTGAGTAAAATATACGCTTATTGAATAAAGAATACTAAGTTCGATTCTGATATAGAGTTTTTTTTAATATGCATGTGCCTCGTGATTGGTTGCTTAAACATGAGTAAGAACAGTTGTAAGCCAATCATAATTAAGGAGTATTTTTTTAAGCAAAATTTCGTAACTGAGAACACGCTAATATCCTAGCTCTGCCTTGGTCTGTGGTACGGATGCAAATTAAAAAAAAAAGAGTCAGCTGGCGAGTTTCTGATAATGCAAAACGAAGTGATTATATTCTATTTGATTGATGCAAAAATTGCACTTAATTAGTTATCGGGTTATCGGATTGCTTTCGGTTTAGTAAAATAAATTCTAAATGAGCGATGAACATGAGATAGGTACTGTGTACTACCGAAGAAATTAATATAATGGCGCAAACAGTGACGGAAAATGTGCTGCGGGAAAAGTCCAAAAACTATTATATTATAAAAACTAATATAATATAAACAGATAAACAACTTCGTGAAATGGTGAATTGAAAAAAGTGTTACATCTTTCTCATTATTTATCGTTATTTTTCTCACTGTCAATGAATGTGTTGCTCTGTAAAGTTTTATTTGAATGAGTTATATTCAATGAGAAAACTTTACACTGAACTTAAGGAAAACTTACCTGATGTAAGTAAACAAAGAAACGACATTTACCGTTTTTTACTCACATTGTCAAATCCTATATAGATCTTTTTGCAATAATCTAAACAAATTAAATTAACTAAATAAGGTTTAGTCATCGCCATTATTATCATCTTTTTTTTGCAATCTTTTTATAACCTCTGACCTCTGACCAATCTGCTTTACCGACCGGGCAGGTAAGTAGTCTGCTTTATCGACAATATAACTTTAAATGTGAAAATGAAGAAATGTTTTAACTATTTCTTTACAAATATTTCTTATTTCTACAATGAAGTCGTAGAAAAAGTAATGTATCCAACGGTACATAACTGGTCATTATACACTCGTGTGATTTATTATGAAAACTCGCCCTTCGGGCTCGTTTTATAAACATACACACTCATGTACTCACCTTGGTTATGTTACAGTTGCATAAAATACTATATTTTGACATCAGTCAACTACCCTAAGTCAATTGACCCAATTAACAATTTTGTCCAGTTTTCAAAAAAGAATATTGGAGTCCCCGGGCTCACCTGCAGCAGCACGACGCGGCCGACGGGGTGGTCGCGGGTGCTGACGCTGCTGGTGTTGCAGATGACGCAGTCGTAGTCGGCGGGCGCGTCCAGCTCCATGGGCTCGGGCGACAGCCGCTGCATGGCGCTGAGGAACTGCTGCTGCCGCCGCTGGAACTCCTTCATCAGCTGCGCCTGCCGCTCGCGCGCGCGCCGCGACCGCTCCTCCTTCTCTCGCCTCTCTCTGGAATAAAAAATGTAACTTGACTATCGTGCCCATGTTTTATAAAGCTATAATGTGAAGAAAGAAAAAACTAAAAATGTTTCAAAAATGAGCTGATCCTCATGAAATTTTGTGATCAGGTACGACAATTACATATAATAGGAAATTGTGGTCGCGAGATCTACAGCTCGCAGAACCAGTAATGCTGTACATAGTTAAGATACTAGATACTGGATATCCTAGTGGTGAACCTGACTGTAAAGCTTGAAGTACCGGATTCGATCCCCGGTCGGGGCAAATATTTAGTACGATGAATAAGAATATTTGTTGAAATAAAACATGTATTTAAGTATGCATTTATCCATACAGGGTGATACAAAAATACCCTTAAAGGCGAATGGGGTTTGAATGATCCATTTACAATATTTGAATCACTGTATGAAATAAAAAATAAAAAAACACTTTTTATTTTGTAACAGGTTGTATAAGTATATTTATCCGTTGTCTATCACATAGTACAGGCTTTGCCTAGTTTGGGACTAGGTCAATTGGTGTCAATTGTCCCATGATATGAATGTCGGGACCGCGGTGGATGCGGAAACCACAAGACCGGTCAGAGTGGAGAGCCTTGGGGGAGGCCTGTGGCCAGCAGTGGACGTCTTTCGGCTGACATGATGATGATGATGAGACGGACGGAAATTCTTTATTTGGGAAGGTGAGTACGGTCTTCTGCCGCGCATATAAGGAGTGCTCATTGAAATATAGACCTTCAGTAAAGAATCTGTCCGACAAGGCAGGAAGGTGTCGATGGTGTGATGGTGATGATGAATGCATGTACCTGTTCCGCTGCTCGGCCTGCCGCTCGCGCTGGTGCGGCCACAGCGTCTGGCGCACGTGCTCGATGGCGGCGGCGCAGCGCGCGTCCAGCCGCGCCAGCTTGCGCAGCACCTGCCCGATGAAGTGCGGCCCGTCGCCTGCGACACCACCACCACGTTACCACAGTGTAATTGCGAATTGAATCGCGAAATTCAACTTTCGTTTCAACACGTGTTTTAATAATTTAATAAATTATAAATAAAAATTGTAAATGTGATCATTGGCAATTAACAATTCTAAATCAATTTTAATTTCCACATTTTTAATTGTAACACCGTTTTTTTTCCGTAGCAGTTTATTTGTTTGTTTTTAATTCAGAGTTGGCATAAACACCAGTAGCCGAACAAACCGGGCGAAGAGGCGTTTTTCCTCGGTGAACAAATTTAATAAAATCACGGAGGTTGTTTGCTCATATTTCAGAGAATGCTGAATGGTTTTGTTTCAGGTTACTTTTGGTCGTTTCAGGAATAATTCTAGTATTTGTTTTCATAACCCTGAACAGTTTTTGATATTACGAAAAGTCCATTGCGAAATATTTTTCCTCGGTTAAGTTTAGCCTAGGAAAAAACGCCTCAGGCGTTCTGTCAGGTGAGGCGGATGATGTGGAATTTCGGTGTCTTTTGTCTCATCAAAATGGTGTGAGCGCCTCGTACTTCATAAAGAAATTTAATTTCCAATTATAATCCCTTTGAAATGGTGAGTGTTATGTCGCATTCGACGATTTAGACCGTCCGCGTCTTGTACTAGTATTTTTTTCGTCACGAATTCTATTTATTTTCAGAGTAACTAGTCGCCGCTTTGCGGAGGGCGTTGTCCCATAAAAAACTGGCTGTGTTCCCTGGTCACAACTCCTGTATGATGATTTACTGAGGTCCTATATCCTCTAAATCGTAAGTACCATAACGTTGAAACCAACCCAGTCGCCTTTCGTGCAGTTTTAGACATGCAAATATGAACTTTGTCGCGTTTTTTTTCAGTTATCTGGTACGCGGGCACCGGCCGCCTGGATGATCTGGCCCCTGTATTGGTTTTGTGGTCGCGCTGGCACCTCCATGCAACGATACTGATAGACGAGACCCGAGCGCCGGCCTACCTCGTTAAATAGGCCCTGGAGGGCTGTTTTGTGGATCGCAATTGATGCGAGACCCGAGCGCGGACCTACCTCTTTACCCGCGTGCTGTAATACTCCGTTAAATAAGCCTGGTGGGCTTAACATACAGGCGACTGAGACGAGACCCGAGCGCTGACCTACCTCGTTAAATAGGCCCTGGTGGGCTGTTTTGCGGATCGCAATTGAGGCGAGACCCGAGCGTTGACCTACCTCGTTAAATAGGATCACCCCAGCTGAAAGACGGCTGAATAGAACCCACTTAGTGGTATGTATATCATTTATTTCATAATAAAGAGTAATGTAGCCTGATAGGTGACGCAGTGCATATTTTAGTTGTTAACTGGTCCATTTTGGTTCCAGGGTTTCAGGGCTAGGCCCACCTCTAAGAAGTTCTCAAGACTGGCGAGCTGTGTCTTCCCCGTGGCCTTGCTGAAGGGTTCGGAGGCTCGAGGGGACCGTGAGCGCTTGGGCTTAGGCATTCCATTTTTTTGTGCGAGTCCTACTTATACGACTGGCTGCATGTCGCTGAGCATCTGCAGCTATCGCAAGTCACGCACAGCCTAGATCTAAATATACTTGTTTGGGTCCTTTACTTGAGATTTCGTGATTTTCGCTACTTTGACACATACACAGCTTACACACTACCCACTTACACCCGTTTAGTACGTAGCTGGAAGCTTCGTGTGCCACAACTAGTGTTTATTTTAAAACCTAAGCTTTATTAAAGTAAATAAATATAAGTTACCCCAAAACTGGTTTTACTTCCAACCATTCATGTTTGTTGGGTGAGCCCAAGGCGCCCTTTTATAAATTTCAGGGTTCCCCACTCAGGCCATAAGCCCACGACCCTCAAAAGAACCTTTTGCCTCAGCCGGGCATTTCAGGTGTTTCATAATGACTTTTTGACATAGGAAAATTTCGATCAAGGAATGAAGTAATTAATATCAGAGCATGACGACGTATAATTTAATTTAAACAACTTTGACATCATGATTATCCTAGACTTAGTTTTTAATTATTATTGTGTGCCCTTACAGGGCGTCATGGACTGACATAATACCAATGTAACATCTCTATTGTAATGACAATGACATGACAATGAATAAATGAAATTGAATAATGAGTGTGCTTAAAACACGAGTGTGTTAAATAGGATCGCACGAGTGTTTTAAGGCCTAATTATGTGGAGTTGCGTACATTACTTTATCTACACACATATTATAAGTACTCTAAGATGGGTTCAGAAGCCGAAGGCATATCATAACCATACTTACCTGTCACAAATTTAACTGGTTTTTTTTTAGTCGTAGACAAACATACCGAGCTAACGTTTCGTAGACCCTTTTTTATTATTGTAAATTACGTTGATTTTTGAAGATGTTTCAAATTTGAAACTCTTAACAACATCGAATTCGATATCGAAAAGTCATTACGGCATCGAATTCGGAGTGGTAATGACTCTTCGTTACTGCTGTTGGCGAGCAGTCGACGACATGCTGAAACGCTGGTCAGTTTCTACAGTTTCTGAACGCATTGTGAGTAGATAAAGATATTATAAGTGGTCGCAACCGCAAGGCCACAGCAGCAGCAGTCTTCCTAGTTACTAACAAAAACGGGCAGCGGCGGCGTAGGCAACTAAGGTCCGCCCCCCGCCCCTCGCCGCGCACCCCCCGCACGATTGCCTTGTCTGGACGGCTTCGTCGGATGACTGTATTGGTTTATAGGCTGTGACATTACTAATACGACCAGAGCCTCTGGTGTCATTTTTATAAAACATGCTTATAAACAATCAACTTTTAATTGCCACTCGTTGCCATGGAGATGTCCCCTGGGTAACTCGTCTAAAATAACATTTTCTAAGGCACCATTCCATCAAACGTTAGGATTATCGCGTACCAATTCTTTCATGCTCCATCTCTTTCTGGGGAGTGCTGCCTTAGAAAGTTTTATTTTAGACGAGTTACCCAGGAGACATTTCCATGTCAACGAGTGGCAATTAAATGCTGATTGACCCTTATTGCCTAACTCGCTCGCGATTAACATCGTATTCATTTTGTATGGGCTGACAATTGGTATCGGAAACAGCTAACTGTCAAAGTCATACAAAAACTGTCATTTCGATCAATGAGAGCTATCGCTATTGTCGACTGAGGTCTATCATTCTCCAATAATGAGAAAATTATGAAATTGACAGACAGCGAGCGATGTTTTGACGTAGTTTTTTTATTCAGCTCGCTGCTTTACGTAGTTGTTGGTAAATAAATTAAAATTAAAAAAGTGTCCAAGTTACCTATGGGCTCGTCGCCCTGCGGCGCCGGCTCGTCCAGCGAGAACGAGTCCAGCCGGCCCGACAGCTGGGAGTGCAGCTTCAGCAGCAGCGAGATGATCGACTCGTTCACCGGGATCGAGTCGTCCGCCGCCTGGTGCAGCTGCACCTGAGAGGGGGGGGGGGGGGGTCAATAACATTATAAGTAAAGATCGTCATATGCTGACAAAACAATCGAAAAACATGTTGATATTTATGCGCAACTTTGTACCTTATTCGAGAGCGCCAAGAGGCCACAATTGTACTTTCGGCGTGCTGATGACATAATCTACCTCTATTTATAATGTACTTATCATAAGCTGGTACATGTGAAGTAGATGCCGCGAATAGTTGTTATAGCGAATAGTCGAATACCGATTAATCGCCAATGGCGAATAGTCGAATAACTCGCTATTATTATCTATACCTATAGAACAGTACAGTGACTGACTGACTGACTGACAGACAACGCACAGCTTAAACCACTGGACCTAGAGACTTGAAATTTGGCAAACATGTACCTTGAGTATCCTAGAAACCAGGTGCACTAAGAAGGGATTTTTCGAAATTCCCACGAAATAGGGAACTAACCCATTTTAAAATATTTCACGGGGGCAAAGCCGCGAGGCATAAGGTAGTTCAACATAAAAAATAAATATATGTAATTATTTGTTACCTACTGAAATCTAAAAAAATTCTAAGGTTATGTTATGAGAAAAGGAAATTAAAGAAATGTCTCATACTATACATATAAGTGCTGATTTTGATTTTACATTTTTGAATGCCGGCAACCCTTTTATTGCATGTAATATACCTATTTTACGGGAAATACCTCGTTTTGTTTTTAATAAAAATAAAGCGATTATTTATAACTTTAAGTGTGTACAGTTTTTTTTTATTCGCTGAATGTCGAATAATAGACACCATATCCATAGGCTGTTTACGTATCGCCATCGGCGTGGCGTGTGCTCCCAGAGGAAGGACTACGGATTAATCTGAAACATGTCGGGCTATACTGGACATACGTGAGTGATCCGTTTATTTCACTATGATCGAGTCTCACGGTAGTTTCACGTTAAAAAATAGGCACCATTATTCGGTATTCGACGAATAACAAATAAAATTACCGAGTAATGCCGAATAATGAATAATAGCGAGTATTCGCGGCATATCTAATGTAAAGTATGTAGATGATAAATACCTGCGTGTTGGAGGGCTGCGGATCGTCGGCGCTCAGAGGCGACGGGTCCCGCAAGCTCACGCTCCACTCCGGTGCGGTCACGTCTACGAACAAACTCCTCGGTCAGTATTGATGCCTGATGATACAGGAATCGGACGGAGTGGCGTCTTTGCTAGCAATAATGTGGACATGACTCCAAAACAAAACGTACACTTGCCCAATTAGTCCACTTTCCCCGTAAGTGCATGTTCCCAAAAACTACTTTTCTCAAAACGTACATTTTCCCAAAATGTACATTTTCTCAAAAACGCATACTTTCCCAAAATACTTACAAAATACACTTTGTCTCATACCTCGACCTAGTAAAGATCGTGGGACCGCGGTGGATGCGGAAGGCACAGGACCGGTCAGAGTGGAGAACCTTGGGGGAGGCCGCCGGCCAGCAGTGGACGTCAATCGGCTGACATGATGATGATGATGACTTTTTCTCATAAGGCATACATTCCCAAAATTAAAGATGGCTACCTCGTTTTCTAATCTTGATGACAGATTTTAAACTGCTCTTTTCGAAATGTGCACCTTATGGGAAACTACCATCTGCGAATGTGCTCTATCAGATAGTGTACCTTCAGTGAACGTGATCGTTCTAAACAAGCGCACCTTTAGAAAAAGTGCACGTTTCGGGAAAGTGGGTTTTATGAGTCCTAAGCCCTGGGAACGGCTGCGTGAGTGTGTGTGTGTGGTGACTGACCGTATTCGATGGGTATGGAGGCGGCGGCGAGTGCGAGCGTGAGGCTGTCCGCCATCTCGGCGTCGTCCAGGTCGCTGGGCATCGGCAGCGCCAGCGCCTGGCTCGCACGGTCGGCGCGCCCGCTCTGCGAACACGCACCACGCTGTAGGTTACAAGTTACAACAAGCTCGCTGACTATACTCGAACTATTAATTCACTGCAATAGAATGGGATAGAATCAGGAATGATGATATCCGCAGTAGAACTAAGGTTACCGACATAGCCCAAAGAATTGCGAAACTGAAGTGGCAGTGGGCGGGGCACATTGCTCGCAGGACTGATGACCGATGGGGTCAGAAGTTTCTCGAATGGCATCCGCGGACCGGGAGACGAGCTGTCGGTAGGCCTCCAACAAGATGGACCGCGGTGGATGCGGAAAGCACAAGACCGACCTGTCACCGACTCAGACCTGAGTGGGGAGCCTTGGAGGAGGCCAATGTCCAGCAGTGGACATCTTTCGGCTGACATGATGATTATGCTGATGATGATGAACAGAATGACAAGAGCCAAATGTGATTTTGTGAAATAATGATACCACATCCATTTTAATAGTGCTCGACTCAGTTCACGTAAAAAATGATTTGATCAATGAATGAACTAAACACTTTTATCTACACACAGCATAAATGCGTTATGCGTTCAAAATCCGTAGGTAACGATCATAATTACGACAGCCAATTTTCATCTTCAAAAACCAATACAATTAAAAAAACAGGCTTCAATTTAAAAAAAAAATCGTTACGAAACGTATTTTTTTTAAACAGTCAAATTCGTGACAGTTTTACTAGGCCTTCGGCTACTGAAACCATCTTAGAGTACTTATAATATGTGTGTAGATAAAGTAATGTATGTAACTCCACATAATTACACTTTAAAACAATCGTGTGATCCTATTATGAAACTCAGTTTCGCCTCGTTACATAAACTATAAAAATATCTCGATATTATCATTAACTAAGTAAACTCGGTATTATGTTTATATTTTAACTGATCATTTTGTTGCAACAAAACAAAATCCTACCCCTACGAAAATTCACCAAACTTGAATCAGCGTTTTGGGCGTGAAAGCGTAACAAACCAATAAACTTACTTTTGCATTTATAGTATTAAATAAAAGGATAGGTCAGTTTTAGAATAAAGTACCAATCCCTTTTTTTCCATACTACGCTTAGGACTACATGACTCTGTCGTTCGTTCATTCTTTCATTCGTACGATAAGACACATCAGTATTTTATATTCACCAAAAACTGACAACACAAACTGTCATTCTGTAGATTCGTACTTTGTAGATTAATAATAGACATATTTAATTTATTCGCGAACGTATAAACGGGTCAATCAACTTTTAAGTTCTGCTCGTTGTCATGGAGATGTCTGCTGGAGGACAACTCATCAGAAATATATTCTAAGACTCCACTGCCCCGAAAGTCTGAATTTGCATGCTTAGGAGATGAAGCATAAAGGAATTGACATATAACTCGTCGAAACTCCTAACATTTGATGGAGTGCTGCCTTAGAAAATCTTGTTTTAGACGAGTTACCCAGGGGACATCTCCATGGCAACGAGTGGTAATAAAAAGTTGATTGACCCATTTAATTTATAACTTATAAAATCTTTTTTTTTTTAGATTTTTTCGCGAACGTTTAAACAGGGTTCCCTTTCAAATTGTACCCTTTTACGATGTTTAATAGCTGTTTTCGCCTTAAGCTGAAACTGAGCGAGGTGTAAGTCAATGAAAGCGAACAGCGGGAGTGATTAGTTACGAGTAAAATTGATTCGTAAAGCCTGTTCCGGTTGGCAGATGCGCGATAGCAAGTAAGGGCCACATCGCCATCCGTCGCGCTAACGGCGTGACCGTACTTACATTGCGGGCATTGTAAATTAACCGAAGAGCGGTAGGCGTCTCGGCCGCGCAATGAACTGAGAAATTACTCGACGCGCCGCAAATCGCGGGTAACACCACCCCGCCGCCCGCTATGAGAATGATCCCTAAGTCGGTGCAATCAGCAACTTTTTTTCGAAATGACACAACGATCGGTTATTATGAAGTTAGTATTGGATTACCTACTCAAATATGACGCCATAATTTTCAGTGATCATACCGCTTCCTTCATATTAGTTTTTGTTAAATCAAAAATCGCCTTAATATGAGATAAAACTGCAATGTTTTTCCGCTAGAGACGCCACGAGCACAAGTACCTAAATGTAGCCATAGAACCATGATTCTGTACGTAGTCAGCTGACATTCTGATCTGCCGAACACTGCGCAAGCTATAACGCGTAATGCAAAATTACGAAGCAATAGCGGCGATAGGAAGCAATAGTTAATTATACTGACTAAGTGGCCAGTAATGGACTGGTGGCCAGTAAATTTACCCCATTACTTAAAAAAAAAGTGTTAATAAAATGGCCCTCTGATACAGTTAGTGTGTAAATCAACACCAAACAACACCAGTGTATTAAGAGTGCGCTGTCCGTTCGTTATATTAGTAACTAGCGTCTGGCTACTGAAACTTGACCTTGCAAAAAGGCGGCAATTTCGAAAAACCCTGAGTTGGCCACACTTAGTACACAAGGATTTATAGTGTTGATACTTTTACATTTTCACTTTCACTTGATTAGTACCAAGCTTCAATTTTAATTGGCTGTATTATGCAAGAACCTCTTTCAAAAATCAGGCAAATTTTAATAGTAAAAGCTAACTCAAAAGATAAAATAAACTGAATGATAGAATCATATTTTATTATTACTATTATAAACTGACCAGCGATTGGTGCCTATCTCACCTGATGGTAAGTGAAGACGAGGCCAAAAGCGTAGACCACTGGTTCAGTAAGACCCAGGAATCAGGTAACCAGATTTAATGCCGGATCACGATCAAGATCATTTGGCATTTCTCAATTATGACATTTGTCCATAACGTTGCCGTCTAAATATCTACGAGGGTCAACATTCGATAGCCAGACTCTAACTAATTAGCACTGAACGGGGTTTAGTAGAAATGGTAATATGGATACGCCACTAAGCCCACGATATCGATTAAACTATTCGAACAAAATGCTAATGGTTTAATGTGTAAGTACCTTATTTGTTAGTGTCTATGTCAGAGACCCACAGAAAAGTAATTTGACTGCTTTCGTTAATATTAATCGGAACAAATTGCTTACTTGATAAGAAAAAAAAAATGCACAAAGTTGAAGTAGGAAGATCATTTTCGGCTTATAAATGGGTTTTAGATGTCAAACGAAATATGTTAACATTAGATAACATTGACCAAATAACGGTTTGTTATTTTAATTTTACAAATCTGAACAAAAGTAATAAAAAATTATATTGCTAAATATTCCAAATAAAAGATTTCATTAAAATGGTTTAATTACAAAAAAAACATCTCAAAATTACTTAATTTTTTAATCATACACTTACCCATATCTATTTAAAACATTGACCCGTAAAAGCAATTGATTGACAAAAAAAAAACTGTCTTTTATCTAACCACACGAATACCGCGGCATATCCATACTAGCATAATGCTCGAGGGCATTCACTCCGAGTGGCATCCCAAACCCCGATCACTGCTGATTAGTACACACGACCACCTAAGCAGGTATACTATAAAAAGGTAAGCAACGTGTTACCTCTAGTGATCTAACGCGCGTCGCGTTCCCATCGTCGTGGCTCTCCTCGCTAAGGCGGGGCGTCACTTCTCGCGGCAGCGGAACAGCTAAGGCCGTGCTCATGACAGGCGGCTACACGTGATAAAGGCGGCATGAATATGTGAAGACTTCATTGGTTAAATATACCACCCACCGAATAGCCCAGTGGTTAGAGACCCTGACTATGAAGCTTGAGGTCCCGGGTTCGAATCCCAGTCGGGGCAGATGTTTGTATGATGAATACGAATATTTGTTCTCGAGTCTTGGATGTTTAATATGTATATAAGTATGTATTTATCTATATAAGTATGTTTATCCGTTGTCTAGTACCCATAGTACAGGCTTTGCCTAGTTTGGGACTAGGTCAATTGGTGTCAATTTGTCCCATGGTATTTATTTTATTTATTTATATCATACCAGCTTTGCTATTGTACGTGGCACTTCAATTGGCGGTCTCGGTCATTTCAAAACGCGGGATACAATTAGTTCAATCAACTTTTCATTGCCACCCGTTGCCATGGAGATGTCCCCTGGATAACACAACAAAAATATGATTTTCTGTGACCCCACTCCCCCGAAAGTCAGAATTTGCATGCTTAGGAGATGAAGCATGAAAGAATTGGTGCCTTAGAAAATCTTATTTTAGACGAGTGACCCAGGGGACATCTCAATGGCAACGAGTGGCAGAGAAAAATTAATTGACCCAATTATGTAAATCTCTTTCGCTGTTGTTCTCGTATTATTTGAACAATGTCGTTTATTGGCACTAAATAGATAAATTGGGACCTAAATCATTATTTTTTCCAAATTAGTGGGAACACCAGTCAGCATTGCTTGTTGTAGTAGAGAAAAACCGGCCAAGAGCGTGTCGGACACGCCAAGGATAGGGTTCTGTAGCCGTTGCATATGTATTTTAAGCTCAGTTTCAATAATAATGATCGCTCATTTCAAGATTCTACGTAAAATACATATCAGGAATTCTTTTATTTTTTCAGGTCTGCCGCTAGCTGCTTTAATATAATGAAGTACTAATGACTGTGGATTACTTGAGATAAGAGACCGGCCAAAGGCATTCTCTAGCACAACACATCCTAGCTGATAGTTTTTTACACGACTACCTAAAGAAAGGGTGTTGTTAGTGTCCCGTATCAAAATGGAAAGGAACTCTTGTGCTGTGTTTCAGTCTGTCACAGCTGGTTATCTTAGGAACTACTGATGCTATCATTTTGAATTTTGGAACAGTTTTAGATGACGCTTACCTAACTATTTTGCAAATAAGAAACATACATAAATTACAAATCTTATACCTACATTTTAAGTTAGGCTAGTAAGCCATGTCGACCGTTGACCGTTGTACTAGAGTATTGCACAGTCTAAAACATTTTGTTATTTTTTATTAACACCCCTATCTCCGAAAGTTTGCCTATAAATAAAACGATATCTCTAAATAGCACAGCATTTCAAAAACAAAAAAAAAAAAACAATATCAGTTCCATTATCGTTCCAGAGATGGCGCTGTGCGTCTGGCCGCATAAACTACATTTAAGAACTGTACGTAGACTAACACAAATAATATAATACGAGGACACGGAACCCTCGCTACGCTCGTCCGTCTCGCTCTTGTCCACTTTTTGTCTGGTCGCTCACCTCGCGCGGCGGCAGCGCCGTGCTCAGGCCGCCAGCAGCGCCGACTCACCTCCAGCGCTCTGATGTGCGGCGCGTCGCCGGCCGCGGCGCCCTGCTGACCGTGTGCGGGCAGGCTGCGCGCCACCTCGCGCGGCGGCGGCACTGCCAGCGCCGTGCTCATGGCGGCCAGCAGCGCCGACTTCATGGCCGGCATCCGGGTCGCCTCCACTTCTGACGGCTCCCATTCCGTATCGCCTGGATGTCAAGAGATGTTAGTAATCGTGTTATCTCGAAAACGTAAAACATTACACTACATTGCTAAACATATATCAGTGACAGTTAGTCGTAACAGTTCATCTAGTCGATACCAGATGGCGCTAGGGTCGCTACAACCCATGGTTTACCGGTCGAGTATAAGGCCGTAAAGGCTGCGGCACTCACTGTCCTCGTGCGGTGGGCAGTGGTGCGGGTAGACGGGGCCGGGCTGCGGCGCGCGCGGGCGCGGCGGCGGCACGCGCGCCACCACGGTGCGCGCGTCGTCGCACACGCTGCCCGCCAGCGCGCCCAGCAGCGGCCGCCCCGACACCACGGCGCCGCGCGACCCGCCCTCGCCGCCCGCCACGCACACGTCGCGCTGCAACACAACACCGCAACGAGTCACTCGTCATGAACGCGTATAATTCGATGTCGTAATGAGTTACAAATTTGGAACATCTTCAAAAACCGATACAATTTACAATAAAAAAAAAACAGTCGATACGAAACGTCAGCTCGCTATGTTTGTCTATTGATTTAAAAAAAAATGCAGTCAACACGTATTCAGCTTCTGAACCCATCTGTATGTATGCAACTCTACATAATAAACCTTAAAATACTCGCGTGGTCTTATTACGAAACTCGTCTTCGCCTCGTTTCATGAAACCATAGTCATATTTTAAGGCCCTTATTATGTACCTGGGTCAGACAACTTTTCTTTGCCTGTCGTTGCCATGGAGATGTCCCCTGGTTAACTGGTCTAAAATAAGATTTTCCAAGGCACCACTCCATCGAACGTTAGGAGTTTCGACAGTTATATGCCAATTGCTTCATCTCCTAAGCATGCAAATACCGACTTTCGGGGGAGTGGGGTCTTAGAAAATCATATTTTTGACAAGTTATTCAGGGGACATCTCCATCACGATTGGCAATGAAAAGTTCATTGACCCACCTGACAGCTGTAAGCCAGTGTTAACTCACGTTGTGCTGCCGGGCGCGCTCGGCCGCCAGCTCGGCGCCCGCATCCAGCAGGTACACGGCGAGCGCCAGCACGTGGTCGGGCGGCGCGTGCGGCGCGCTGGCGTCCGGCGCGCGCCGGTGCACGCCGCGGTGCAGCACGGCTAGTATTGCGCCGTGTAGCACGCCTAGTAACAAAAAAAAATTTATATTTTTTATAAACTCACTGAAACATGAATACACAGAAAAAAACCAGAAAAATGCCAACCCCGGGAATCGAACCCGGATCCTCGACACTCCGGGTCGTGTGCTTGTGAGTGTCGAGGATCCGGGTTCGATTCCCGGGGTTGGCATTTTTCTGGTTTTTTTCTGTGTATTCATGTTTCAGTGAGTTTATAAAAAATATAATTGATATTCACGGGAAAACCGTAAAAATAAAAAATTGGGAGAAAAAATACAAAAAGATACTCCTACTGAGATCATGAAAAAAAATTTTTTTTATGTATAAATAAAAAGCCCGAATTCGCAGTCATTCGACTCATCGGAGCGACGCCAGTGGCCGATTTCGGAACTATTTACTTAAGTGATCTTTCAGGTCGCTCGACTAAGCTATACAGGACCGCCTGACATCGTGAATAATGGAAGTTTCAACACATGGCGCTAGTAGTAACATTATCACGTTACAAGTTCTATAAATAGTTACGCTGTTCATCGACAGATATGGCTACGGGAGCCCCACTTAAATATTTATTTTATTCTGTTTATAATATTCAAATTAATTATTTTTAAAAGATGGCAACCCTAACGTAGTCAGAAGATAAATGACTGAAAGATAGGCAACTTGTATGTCAATAGAACTGTAAGCAATTAACGCTGTGCGGCGTGAATTACACTTTATAGTGTCCTAGCAAGAATCGCTATTATTTAAATGATTTTGAGGAGTGGATCTTCTGTACTTGGGTCAATCAACTTTTTATTGCCACTCGTTGACATGGAGATGTCCCCTGGGTAACTCGTCTAAAATAAAAAAAATCTGAAGCACCACTCCATCAAACGTTAAGAGTTTCGACAGTTATATGCCAATTCCTTCATGCTTCATCTCTTAAGCATGCAAATCCTGACTTTCAGGGGAATGGTGCCTTAGAAAATCTTATTTTAGACGACCCAGGGGACATCTCCATGGCAACGAGTGGCAATGTAAAGTTGATTGACCCACTTGCACTATGTATTCTGTGGTATGGCGTATAAGCACCATAGCGTTTAATAGTACATTACTGCAGAGGCCGGGAAGACAGGGGTTGCCGGACGAAGGGGTTAGACGGCAGAGTAACACGAGTAACCCCTTCGTCCGGCAACCCCTGTTCCGGCCGAATCTTGTATAATGATTTTCTCAAATATTGCAAAAGAATGATAATAAAAATAGTTTTATTAGCAGTCTGCTAGTCGACTAGCCTCCTTCAACGAGCGGCAGCTGTCCCTTAAGCCCCGGCTCTGTCCGGACTGGACGGCGGCGACCTTCTGCAGCTCAGGCCCCGCTCTGCCGTCGTCAGCGTGTAGATAATAGCGGCTAACAATGGATTTGAGCACAAATTCTTTTTTTTTTTTAAGTAATGCGAATATTAACTTCTGTTTGAGAAAAATAGCTATGAAGAGCTGACCTGAAGCACACAGCGCCCGGGGGTCGCCGGCGGCGGCGGGCGGCGCGGCGGCGGCGCGCAGCGGCGGCCACAGCGCGGCGCCCTCGCCTGCCTTGCTGGAGCTTGGCCCTCCTTCGGCTTTCTGCTTCTCACGGACGCTGAAACAATACAATATAGCTATAGGGTGAATCGCCAGTAACTGCCCCCTTCATACCTAAAAAAAACCGGCCAAGCGCGAGTCGGACTCGCGCACCGGGGATTCCGTAAAAGATTTTCCCGCATTTCTCCAGTGTTTTAAGTTGTCCAGCTAGCAGAGCCCTGCTCCTGAGCAAAATGTACGCAGTTTGGGGTCATTTCATATTGGTCAGTGACATATACAGACAGATATAAAGGTTACGATTTTGAGATTTTTCTGAGTGATTGTGCTATAAGAGCTACCGTCATACCAAATTTCAAGTTTCTATGACAACTGGAAGTACCCTTTAGTTTTTTCACAATACGGCAATTTGTTTGGTAACAATCTTTTGATTGCGTTGACTTAGGAGTTTGTTTTTTTCACAGCATCAAGGAACAGCAGGCTTGAAGTATTTGATAGTAACTTCAGCATGCTACCTCCACGCTTTCCAAAGAAAAAGGGTCTTGACAGACAGACGGACAAAAAAGTGATCCTACAAGGGTTCCGTTTTGCCTTTTGAGGTGCGGAATCGCAAGTAGCAAGCGACGGCCTCCTAAATCCCTATACATATCTAAAAGGGTTAAAAAAAAATTGAAAATCCCCGACATTGTCATTTCAAAGTTCAATATTTCAATAACGGGTGAACCGATTTTAATGAAACTCAGCTAAGAACAATCACGATTAAACTAGCTTTCGATTAAAAGAAGCCGCACCGAAATCGGTCCATCCGTTTGGGAGCTATGATGCCACAAACAGATACACGGATACGCAGGTCAAACTTATAACACCACTCTTTTTCGTCGGGGGTTAATAAATCCGCAGTACTCACTAGGTGGTGAACCGTTCCATGGAGGCGTGGAAGTCCCTTCTGTGGACAGCTCTTCGCAGCACGTGCAGCGGGTCGTAATACTTCTGCCACACCAGAGGGGTTGGCACGAACAGACCTTGCTCCAAGTTCTCGGAACCACGCGGCGGCGGACGGTATGTTGATAGCTAGAATGCACGTAAAAAATGTACCAACTTAAAAAAAACGTCAAACGGTTTAGCTTAGGCTGTAGAGCGCACATACACACATGGGTCAATCAACTTTTCTTAAGTGTTGCTCGTTGCCATGAATATGTCTACTCGGTCACTCATTAACCTTTTCAACGCCAAGAACGCTTAAAAGTGTCATGAGCCGACGTGCCTACAACGCCACCAACGCTTATAGGTGTCCGGCTTCACAGTGCAACTGCGACCTTCGAAAGTATGCTTGAGGTTTAAGTCCGCGTTGAAGTTATGCCAACTTGGCGTCTGGATGACAGCTTTTGTATGCGTCGTTGGCGTTCAAAGGGTTTAAAGTATAATTTTCTATGATCCACTAAAAGTTAGGAGTTGTAACAGTAATAAGCTTATTCCTTAATGCCTTATCTCGTAAGCATGCTAGTTGTATACATGACAACCGAATATCTGTTGTCCCCTGAGTAACTGGACAGAATAACAACTCTAAAAAGTTGATTGACCCACATACGCTCGAAAAACATAACCCTAATTGGGCAGTCGGGTAAAAAAGTTGAAAAACCCTTGGCATTTTCATTTCAAAGCTCGTCATAGTCTATTGGTTATTCTGTGGTAACACTTTATTCGATACTAGATGGCGTTAGTATCGCTACAACAGCTGATAACATTATCATGATACTCGGGACTTAATCGCGTAATAAACATATATTTAAATTTGAATTTAAATACCTCGACGTTTCGGACGCGACGTTGCGTCCATGGTCTCGAAGGGACTGAAGAGGCGGGTATCAACATCTTCTAGCTGCACGGGTTCCTCGAACTACCCGCACTTGATCTTTATTATTAGTTTTTTCACTAAGGTCCCGAGTATCATGATAATGTGTGAAAATTGCGAAAGTTTCAATCAATACATAAACAGTTGATAAGTTGATTCTGTCTCGTTCACACGCGTTGCGAGTGCGCAGGACAGCCTTACCTCCTTGAGGACAGTCTCGAAGTTCTTCGTGTGCGCGTTGCCTGACCGCTCCGGCATGAGCTCCAGGAGTTGCGAGTGCGTCTTGTCGCCCGCCGCCAGGAGCGTGCTGACTTCGAGACGGGATTGGGTCAGCTCGTCATTGCCTGAGGACGACGACAATCATTACTCAAAAACAAGAAATTGAGGCAGACTTGATAAACGCATGCGACTGAATCAGAACCGAACGTGTAGTAAC
The DNA here is from genome assembly GCA_963691665.1 of Clepsis dumicolana. Classification (NCBI taxonomy): domain Eukaryota; kingdom Metazoa; phylum Arthropoda; class Insecta; order Lepidoptera; family Tortricidae; genus Clepsis; species Clepsis dumicolana. The sequence goes on from OY829513.1 coordinate 14,363,218, forward strand.
TTTACCGTCATGCGACGTTCCGGTTCACTTCATCCACACTACTATTTCGTCAATTCCCGGCTCGTCAACAGTCCCATTTCGTCCACATTCCCATTTCGTCAACTTCCCAGCTCGTCAACAATCCCATTACGTCAACGCGGCCTATCTTTAATGTTTTATATATCGATGCCCTAAAGGGTTGAAAAGGGTGGTGGAGGTTTGTGTGGAAAAATGTTATTCTCATTAATGTTAGTTACGATCATAAATAAAACTTAGAGATTGGGGGGAAGCGGGGGATTTTGCGAAATAACTCAGAAAAAATAGGCAGTTAAATGCTCAGCTCTTTTACACGTCTTATTTTCGAGTCTACCAGCGCTTTCGGAAAGACCATGGTTGCCAAGAAGAATGCGCCGCAAGAAGTTTGGCACAAAGTATTTTTTTCTAAAAACAAGTTACATTAGCTCTTACAATACGTAACCACAGATAAATTACACAAAGAAACCTCGCTCTGTCATTAAAAAATAAAGAGAAAAAAAAAAGTAGTATTTTAGAAGCAAGTGTAAAAAAAATATTATTATTAGAACAGCAAAACCAGAACACTTTACTTTACTGGCACGTTTTAAATGAGCAGGAGATGTATAGGGTCTCCACGAGATAAGAAGTTCTGTCTTTTGTAACGGCAGCGAAGCCGCGGGCGAAAGCTAGTAGTTAACCTCGTGAGTCCCCGCGTACTTGCAAAAGTACCAATTAACAGTCAGAATAACTGTCGAATGTACTAGGTGAAGTAAAAATTGTTCAATTAAAAAATAATCTTGAGCGTGTTAAAATAATTATATATATATATTTTTTTTTTCCTGTGTATTCATGTTTCAGTGAGTTTATAAAATATATATGTCGGAGAATCGATACACTAGTCGGTGTTGATCATAGTCTAAAGTTATAAATTACCTTCATTTGTTATGATTTTAACGAAACGTCAAGCGGTGACAGCTGTCAAATAAATACTGCTTGGGAGTGGTCTGTGCTTGGTTCATTTGTGGGTAGTTGGTATAAGGTCGAAATGACATTTAGTAACTTTGAAAAGAAAAGGGCATTCTTGATCGGGGGGTCGGACTGATCACAAGTTGGTAATGTAATCCGTTTGCATCGGCTTGGTGCTTTGAGTTTTAATGAGAATTGCTAGTGATTTAATGAACTAAGTGCCTGTGCCCCAAGTACAGAGTCTTATTTTGAGTCTTAAATGATATTTTGGGAATAGATCACGTGAATGGGCGCAAGCACAGAACTCTCCAACGTTTCCAATATGGTACTTGCATTTCGCGTTAATAGTAACGAGTTAACTGTGATATCAATTGTAACTAATTTAGACCTCGTATGGTGTTATTATTGAAAAGATTATACCTCATTGAGTTTCTTGCCGGTATCTTCTCAATAGAGGTTATTTCCGAACCGTGCGGTAGAGTCATTGATGTAGGCCTTAATCAAATAAAGACTGACCTAGAAGTGAAACATGATGTGTCTGCAGTTATTTCTACCACCTCAATCGACCTTGAGGATGAGTAAAGCTCATGACCAAGCTCTACTACGTGTAAAACCCATTTCATCCTGACACAGCTAGCTAGCAAACCAGGTCCGCTGGTGTGTGCGATGTCTCGTCCCGGTCCCAGTCGCCGAGTTCAGAAGTGGGATGGAACTGCATGTCCCACTTCAAGATAACAAAGATGATTATGACGACGGTTATGCTGATGATGATTGATTGAATTTTACGATCGATGCTGTTCGAGGTGACCATGCCAGTCTTCTTTGGCTGCTCCGGCTACCGTGCAAGTAGTTGTTTGTGAACCCCATTCGGAGGATTTAAATATGCCTGGTGAGTCGCTTTCAGTTTGTTATGATTTGTGTAACACGTGGGTTTCCGTTAAATTTCTTTACTGAGTTTACGTGATTTGGTTAAAAAAACTGGTAGGGTATACCCGTGCCCTATGTTCGATACTATGGCAGTATGATAAGTAACGAATTCTAATAGGTACTCAAGTTCATAATTTCAATCGAGCTATCGTGATGTTCAGTGCAAGTGCACCGAATAGTCATTATTGTCACGTAGACTTTGTTTAAATGGTTTGAACGGTTTGACTTTAAAAAGCAACGTGAGGTTTATACGATGGTAATCAGTTTATTTTTTGGATAAAACAAACATTAGCTATCCGTGTTTGTGTGCAAATCACACGTGAGGTTCTTGTGTAGTTAATCGGAGCCCTTAATAAGTGACAATGAATAATAAGAGTTGTGTGTTGAAATAATAATCGACGTGTTTTAAATTGTCTGTTTTTTTTGTACAAAGAAAATACGTTTCGATTGAGTACCTAACTAGAGGTAACGTTTGTTAATTATGTTGTCATAGCGCTCATGTCGCTAGCTTTGAGTGGTAAGTACTTGTATGTTCGCGACCCAGTTTACAATAAATCATAGTTTTGGGTTTTGGACAGGCAAGAGAAGCGAGTGTTTTAATTTTTGCTAAGCAAGTTCGTGTAAATTGAATTCGTGATTTTGGTTACGCTACTGATAACGTGAAAAGATTAACCTTTTCGTGGTGTGAACCATTAATTCGAGCTCTTAAGATTGACAAGCAAAATTCATTTGATGTTCGTATGTCATGTGTTGTTGATCGCTGGTGTGAGTGTCTTTGGCTCAGACTGATTGCACCTTCGGTCATTCGTAGGCGTAGGCGTAAAATCGGGCCTCATTTCCCGTCGCAGTGCGGCCACGACTGTGAGTGGCGTGCGTTTGGCTCGCGGGTGTAATCGGTCGCCACGATCGCTGGATGGAGGCGATTGGTTTTGGATATCGCTGGATGGAGGCGATTGGTTTTGGATATCGCTGGATGGAGGCGATGAGTTTTGTGTGAGATGGATACTGGATGGAGGTATTCCATGTGATATTGTGTGTAGAGGTTGCTGGATGGAGGCAACTGACACAGCATTGTGCACTCATGTCATGCTGAGAGAGAGACTCGATAATGTTTAAACTTTGTGCTGATTTGAGTTTTGCTTGACAAGTAAAGAGACTTATGTTCACCAATAGAATTATTTTCCTTATTTCCTTGATTGTTAGTTTTTATGGTAAGGAAGGCCGAGTGGAAAAGTTTTTGGGTACTGTTCAGATTTTCTTGTCCACAGATACCTCCCACGAGGACGTGTGAGACGTCAGAATGGCCGTGTCGGAGAATCGATACACTAGTCGGTGTTGATCATAGTCTAAAGTTATAAATTACCTTCATTTGTTATGATTTTAACGAAACGTCAAGCGGTGACAGCTGTCAAATAAATACTGCTTGGGAGTGGTCTGTGCTTGGTTCATTTGTGGGTAGTTGGTATAAGGTCGAAATGACATTTAGTAACTTTGAAAAGAAAAGGGCATTCTTGATCGGGGGGTCGGACTGATCACAAGTTGGTAATGTAATCCGTTTGCATCGGCTTGGTGCTTTGAGTTTTAATGAGAATTGCTAGTGATTTAATGAACTAAGTGCCTGTGCCCCAAGTACAGAGTCTTATTTTGAGTCTTAAATGATATTTTGGGAATAGATCACGTGAATGGGCGCAAGCACAGAACTCTCCAACGTTTCCAATATGGTACTTGCATTTCGCGTTAATAGTAACGAGTTAACTGTGATATCAATTGTAACTAATTTAGACCTCGTATGGTGTTATTATTGAAAAGATTATACCTCATTGAGTTTCTTGCCGGTATCTTCTCAATAGAGGTTATTTCCGAACCGTGCGGTAGAGTCATTGATGTAGGCCTTAATCAAATAAAGACTGACCTAGAAGTGAAACATGATGTGTCTGCAGTTATTTCTACCACCTCAATCGACCTTGAGGATGAGTAAAGCTCATGACCAAGCTCTACTACGTGTAAAACCCATTTCATCCTGACACAGCTAGCTAGCAAACCAGGTCCGCTGGTGTGTGCGATGTCTCGTCCCGGTCCCAGTCGCCGAGTTATATATATATAATTGATATTCACGGGAAAACCGTAAAAATAAAAAAAATCCAATACTAGCTTATGCGTAGCGGCTTTGCCCCGTGAAATGTTTCAAAATGGGCTAGTTCCCTATCAAGTGGGAATTTCGAAAAATACTTTCTTAATACACCTAGGATACTCAAGGTACAGTCAAGGAATTTATTTTCCAACCCACCTAAGGTTCAATATCGTACAGCAAACTTTCACTATAAGAGCTAGTTTAGAGCACGACTTAATATAATTTTCGACCTTAATGTATTGCGAATGTCAAACAACATTTCAACGAAATGGGTAGTAAATTAAATTCCTTGACTGTACATGTTTGCCAAATTTCAAGTCTCAAGGTCCAGTGGTTCAGGCTATGCGTTGTCTGTCAGTCAGTCAGTCAGTCACGGTACTGCTTTATAGGTATAGATAAAATAACTGGGAACTCGCGTCTCGGTGTGTAGCACTTGTAGCACAAAAAGTGAGGGCTTGGGAGGACATATAGTTACCGAGATTGGTTCTAGAAGAGACGAGGATGGCGAGGAACGTCAGCAGCCCCTCGACCATGGCGTCCTGCTCCGCCGCCTGCACCGGCGGCATCGGCAGCATGCTCAGCCACTCGCGGACACCGAACCTGGAGCACCCACAGACTCGTAATCTTTTTTTTTTTTCTTTTTATTGAAAGAGGGAGGCAAACGAGCAAGCGGGTCACCTGACCGTATGCGATCACCGCCACCCATGAGAACCAGCAACCCCAGGAGAGTCACTAGTCCGTCGCCGGCCTTTAAGGAGGAACAGGGATAGAGGAAAGGGGGGGTGGGGGATCGGAAATTCGGCACTGACCGAACGAAACGCAACAGGGGTGCTGTTGCTTCACGCCGATTTTCTGCGAAGGTGGTACTTCTCCGGACGAGCCGGCACATTCGTACGGCAGCAAATAGCTACAGTATGGCTCTCCCACTAATCGAGGTAAGAGCGGTCGGTATGGACGGCCAGAGTTCGTTGTCAGAAGGAGGAACATACAATCGTACATACTAAATATACACATAGTAGAAAAACTTTTCCAACGGGCCACGCAGAATTCAATCTTATGACAATGTCATAAACATTTTGACAGGGGAAAGCTTTTCTCACTTTAACCATAAAATAAGTCCTGCTGAAAAACAGCGTTGCGGCTGCCGCAACATCATGCTGAGTGGGGCCCATTTCATACTATTCGGCATTTCCTTATTTAAATAGTTATTAAGTTCCCGCTTTTGTCTTATTTAGTTTTTGCAAATGTACCGCTTTTTTGTGTGTGTGTGTGTCAAATTTGTGTGAATAAATGTATATATATCGCTCTCTCTCTCTCTCTCAAAAACATATCAAAGTCTATGCTTACATGTCAATACACATGTCCATGAAGTTGTCGGCGGGCTGGTGCGCGGCGCAGATCTGCAGCCAGTAGATGTCCATGTCGACCATGGAGTTGCAGAAGTTGGCCTGGATGTACGTCATCGCCTGCCCCTTGATCTGGAGCCCGTTGCGGACCCATATGCCGGCCAGGATCTCGTAGAACAACGCCTGTGGGACAAGCGAGTTTTTTTAATTTTATTTTTTATAACCTGAGGCCTTTTGCTGATCTCAATCTGTTGGAATGACGGAGCTTGTTGCGGATATCTATAATGTACACCTGACGAAACCTGCGCTGTGGATCAGAGCGCCTAGTGTAATCGCCGACCAGGCCAAGAAACACGTCTCGATCGCGTTCGCGTTTAACAATTCTCATACTATTTGACACTTTAACGCAAACGCGATCGAGACTTATTTTGTGCTTTTTGATTACACTGAGGGTATTCAATGCATCCCCTTTTTTATTTTCCTTATCATTTTTATAACCTAACATGAACCTAACCACCTTAGAAAAGTTGAAAAAAGCCCGACATTTTCATTTGAAAGTTCAATATTTCAAAAACGGGTAAACCGATTTTAAGGAAACATAGCTAAGAACCGTATCGATTAAAAACACCGCATCGAAATCGGTGTATCCGTTGAGGAGCTATGATGCCAAAGACAGGTCAAACTTATAACCTTATTTTGCCGACTACGCTACGCTAGAGTACGCTAGTGTGAAATTCCTTCAATCTCCTGGTCTGGTATCTTACGCGCTCGGCTTCGTTTTGGCATTCGCCATCTCTTTCTCATACGATCTCGTACCGTTTGAGAGAAAAGATGGCGAATGCAAAAGCGAAGCCGTGCGCGTTAAAAAATAAGTCCACAGGATATTGGAGTTCGTCTGAATACCAAATTTACTATATTAAGCGGACGTTAATCAAAACAGTCTTCCGGACCTTGCTCCCTCTTTCTGTGATAAGTAAAGAGGGGAACGAACGTCCGCATTATTGCATTGTTCATTGTTCGCAACTTTCGTTATAAGTTATACTTAACCCACATCCAATCGATTACAAGGGTAAGGCACTAAGTATAGTCCCACCGCCGGCGAGTAGCGAGCAGCGATCGTTTTTTTTTTTTTTCGTTGAAAAAGGGAGGCAAACGAGCAAGCGGGTCATCTAATGGTAAGCGATCACCGCCAACCATGAGAACCAGCAACCCTAAGAGAGTCACTAGTCCGTTGCCGCCTTTAGGGAGAAAAAGGGATAGATGAAGCGGGGGGGGGGGATGAGCCCTCCGGCACTCTCACCGACCGAACGAAACGCAACAGGGTTGCTGTTGCTTCACAGCGATTTTCTGTGTGTTCTCTGGTATGAACATTTTGTCGCACAGCGACAAGAGCGACAGAATTTTCATAGCAAAAAAAAAAATATCGCTTCTCGCTACTCGCCGGCGTTGGGACTATAGTGCCTAAAGAGTGCGCTTCAAACTTAAATGTGCCTTTCAAGTTTCTCAGGCCGAGGGCTCGGAAGTATCGCTGTCCCGCTCCCACATTTCCGTCAAGTCTCAGTGACAGACTTCACTCCAGGCGCATTAAAATTTGACACTAACTACAGGTGGGGTATGTCACTAGTCATAATCACTAAAGCACCTGAACGAGTAGAAAGGCTAAATAAAATAACACTGTGGAACCTTTCCGAATACATTCTCAGTGTCATTGTCATAGACAAAATAAGCGATGGTAACACTTTGCTAAATATTTAATAAAAATCCCCGTATCATGTCAAATAACAATGGCGCGGTATTCATAAAAATTATATTAACAGATGAATACGCTCTGTGTCTGTTATGTCTTTCATAGATTGTATTTTTTACATCCTGGCTGGCCCGGCACACGTGTGGAATTAGCATAAAGCAGACAGACGGGAGGCGCCTTTGGCTTATCTATGCACTACCATTTTTCTGCCACTTTTTGAGGGGGACGAGGAACACACACGTACAGCACACGTCTGCGCTGCTAACAAAATTTTGTTACGTTCCTACAAATTCACACTAAAATAAAGATGTCAGACAAATGCCAAAAACACGCACACAATCAACAAACCCTGTGATCATTTTGGTCAGACTCAATTTTAGAGATTTGGCAGAGGGGAGATCGCGCGTTAACATCTCCATTCCTTTCCTGCTCTAAGGGAATTAGCATAATTATTAACCCCTAGACGTAAAAAAAAAAATACAATAAAGAATGGGTGCGGAGAGCACAAAAGCTTTGTTGACACAAATGGCGGTTGGCGGGAATTCACTCAGCCGGTGTTGCTAGGGTATGGCGGTAAACGGATTTTACTTGTTTTTTAATTGTTGACATGTATAAATTATTCTGTGGGTCGAGCACGACTTGTCGAATCCTGTGTAACGTTACGGTTATAGTATCGAGATCGAGAAGTCTCATACAAAATTTTAGTTCCAAATACGCTCACGGGCGGGCGCTGTTCCAAACCTTATACAAACTCGACAACGTTTACTATTCGATTTTACGTGACGCAGGATTCGAAAAGTCGTGCTCGACCCTCAATTTTTTTGTGAAAATGCATTGAAATTAATAGAACAATAGGTAGCAACGAGGTAGCGGCCTCGGGGACGGTTTCCATTTTAGGTTCTAGATTTAACTATTATTATTCATTCATTTTGTTTTTGTTCGTTTTGTTGTAATAAATATCTACTCGACTTATTGTGATAGAATGTTCAAGTAATGGCATTTTATGGAACTTCTGCCTCACGTCAAAGAATATAAGAAAGAACTCGAAACGATTTAGCGACTAACAAGTTCTCCGCTAAACCAGTCTGCACAGTTATACGGAATCGTTCACGCAACAACCTGCTTTTTACACTAGAAATCCACGATAATACTTAAACAAACGAAAGTAAGAATCATAACAAAATATTGATTTGGGTAGGTACAATCCCAACTCAATGTTAAGTGCCAGATAGGTATAATATAAATATACTTGTGGCACGGCGACCATAATCGCTCTCAATTTATTCGTTCAAAACAACTTATTCAGTTGAGACACGAGTGAAAAAGATCGCCAAGCCACATTACGCGTAGGCACTTGCTCGCACGTTCATCTATGCCCTTAGTGTAATCAAAAAGCACAAAATACGTCTCGATCGCGTTTGCGTTCAAGTGTCAAATAGTATGAGAATTGTTAAAGCATTGTTAAAGTGCTCTGGCACTCTAAGGCAGCTTGAAGTAACTATTACAACGTCTCCAATTGTCTCTCCGCGTTTTTGTTCTTTTAGTTTTTACTGTTTTTTTTTTTTTTTTTTTTTTATGTGTATTACTCGTAGTAAATAAGAAATGTGTTCGTTGTGACGTACTTAGTGTGCTTTTATGTCAATAAATGTTGAGTTTCAGTTTAAAAAAAGTCCGCTAAGAAATTTCCCCGTATTTTTCGGATATCGTAAGTTTAGAGCTGGCCACCCGGCGACCTCGGCCGCAACCGCAACGGGCCAGTGGGCGCACGTCCTCCGCCATGGCTGCCCGACTGTTGCGCACGCTCCTAGCGCTGCTCGCTTTCGCGGCGTGCGCGCGCGCTCTCGTCGACGATGCGCTCGACGTGATACGTTTAGGCAAGGAGATAGGCGAAGAAGTGCTAAGCTCATGGGATATTATAGGGAAACCTTTCAACGCGTCGGGAGGCGTGGAGCTACCAATCATTAGGAGGAAGGAGAGAGTGATATTGGCGCGTTTGGCTGAGGTTACGCGGGCGATACAGCGTCTGGAGCTAGGCGTCGAGAAAACAGCTGCTGTGGCCGAGCTGCTGGCTAAGAGCGGGGGTAGGGGGGCGCGGCTGGAGCTGAGGCTCCACGAGATGGCGGATCTGTTGAGCAGGGTGGCGTCAGCTGACCGACAGATGAGGGAGTACGTGAAGCTGCAGCAGGAGTTGGAGCGGAGTACGCTGGAGGACTTCGCGGAGTGGTGCGTGTCGCACGACCCCAGCGCTTTGCCGGGGCTGCTGGAGAGGGTGCACGCGCTGGTGGTACCACCGCACCACCATTTGCTTGGACGAGGGTTGCTGCAGCTTGTGTTAGATGATTTGCAGGTTCGTTTTTAACGTCTATTTGAATAAATATAGTGTGTTCGTTGTTGTTTGCTTCTAGTTCTTCTGGACAAGAATTGAAGGGAAATTTGAAGTCGATATGACGGTGGTATTAAATAAAAACGTAATTCAGGATCACTTGGACGGGTAGCATCAAGTTTTTATAAGTTTAGTTTGCATGTAAGTACCTAAAATATTACATAACCATAACAGTATTACGTTTGTTGATGTTATAATCGGATGCACACTTTTCAACACACATTCCACGCGTTTTTGCTGTGCCCGAGCGGAAACAAACAAATAAACAAACAGTTTACTTTGGCAGCGTCAACAAAGTTGTATTGAAATGAAGTATGTAGGTTAAAAATTAGACAATATTACAACTATTACTGAATCTGACCAACAGATAAATTGAACTATATTTTTCAAAGCGGAAAAATATACAATATTTTATTGTCCCATCTGAAACCGGACAATCAGTAGGTACTATAATGTGTGTGTGACTGATGTTTTAGATGACGACAGTGTCTACAATTAAATATTTTTTACAGTGAGCTAAATATGTAACAGCATTAGTCGACCAGTAGTGCTGAATGTAATTCAAGTTAAGTTGTTTTTTTAAGTTCATTCTTCGCTGCACGTTCGACAAAAATTACATAACGAAATGTCGCAAACGAATCTGAAACACTACTCAGAAGGTCTGACTACTATACAATACAGTACGATCGATCTGTTTCGGGTTTTTTGTAGCTGTGATAAAAACTTGACACAAAAGCACTCTTGGGGGGAGCACAAACATGTGTGTCTGTAGTTTTTATGAGAGGTTACCATTAAATATGTAGAAGGTTCACGGTAAAAGGATCAGTCTATTTATACAATGGTAATAAAAAACAGACATTGTTTTAGAAGTGATCTTTTACAGACCACGCGCCGTTACGTTAGATAAGTGTTTACAAATTCCATGGAAATAAAAAATCTCCTTTTTATAACAATCATGTAAAACACCATTGTCACAACAAGACAGCTATCATAATTAACCTATTTCCTAGCAGTTAACACTTAAAACGAACACACGATTCGAGAATGAAATCTTTTCCCTAGACAACAGAGTTTGAAGTACAATAGCAAATGCTCATACAAAGTTAAACACCGTAATGCGATACGTTTCAGCAAGACATTATGCTCAGGCGCAAATGGGATCAATGAGTCAATGCGTGAGGAAACTAACTGTTAAGGATGACGCACAGGTCAGGCAACTTGTTTAATGATAAACGTGAGATTTTGTAGGGAGGGCGACGGCCAATTGAGATTTTATTTCGTATTGCAGGTTATTGGTAAAGTGCTTCGATGTTTGACAAGATTTGGGTCACAGTAATACAGGGTGCATCGACTTACAAACGACTTAATATTGAGGATGTAGAATAAGAGGAGTCGCCGACGGAGTCTTAGTGGCCTTTGTAGTAAAAATTTTAATCTAGTTTAAGTCTTAAGACCAGATTTAAGCCTGACAGTTCTACACAATTAAACTGGACATCATTAAACTGGACTTAAAACTAAAACTGGGTTTAGTTTTTTGCTGCAAGAGGACATTAATGATGTTGAACCGAGGTTTAATACAATCGCAATCTAACGTAACCTCTTCTAACGCCATTCTCGAAAATTGGACCTCGTTTTAGATACGTCCGTTCCGAATCACATATCGATTTTCACTAGGTAGCTCGTTCAAGTATACCCATGGTGAGTTGAGATCCACCCATGGCATATATCAATTTTAGTTAACGTATAGGTATAATAATTATTATACAACAAACCTACACCTACACTTAAAGAGGTCACGGTCATAGAATTCCACCGTTGTAATGGAAACAACGTTCGTACGATCAGTTTTAACTGAACAATTGATTGTGACTGTCAAAACTTTTCCTTTGTATCAGCAACCGATGGTCGTCGTGGTTCCTTAACCTTCAATAAGGCCCCATTTATTGGACCATACCACCACTGAATCAATAGCAGCTATGGAATACATACACGACAAAGTATATTTTTGACGCAAGTCGCAATTTAAATAAACACAATTGATATTGTGCCATTGGCATTCTTCATAGTCCTTGGCATAGCACAAAATGATGAAATTTTTGCCTCGATTTTTAGGGTTCCGTTCCGTCCCTCTGAAGGAAAAAACGGAACCCTTATAGGATGACTCGCGTGTCTTCTGTCCGTCTGCCACAGCCAATTTACTCCGAAACTTCTTGACCGATTGAGTTGAAATTTAGTGCACATACGTAAGTCGGTGACACAAAGATGGACCGTATAACGTAAATTCATGAATTTTAATCACGGGGCCCACTTTTGGGGTTAAATTACAAAACGAAAAAAAAAGTTTTGTAAACTATAGCGTGTTACATATCAAATGAAAGTGCTCATTTTGAGCATCTCAAATACAATTTTTATGATTTTAAGAACAATAGTTTAAAAGTTATTTAAGAAGAAAAAAGGAGAAAATTTACCATCCCCCCACCCCTCAACTCCGAAACTACATTACCGAAAATTTTGAAAAATATACAAACAATAGTTCTTTGGAGCGACGACCTAGTAAAGATTGCGGGACCGCGGTGGATGCGGAAAGCACAAGACCGGTCTGAGTGGAGAGCCGCGGGGGAGGCCTATGTCCAGGAGTTGACGTCTTTCGGCTGACATGATGATAGTTCTTTGTCTATAGAAAACCTATAAGAAATCTATGGCATTAAAATAAAAAGTAACATAGGACATTTTTTTTTGTACCACGAGACAAAACATACACAGCAGTTATTACTCATCAGTATTATTAAGGTATCTCTTTCAGCCTTAAGCTAGAATGACTCACTTCAACGAACAACAAACAGTTGGGTTACATTTCTCCGTAAACATTGCAACCAGATACGACTGCTGTGGCTACTTAGAACAGATGACTCTGAATAGTGCTATAATCCGTTACCAGTACACGATTCGAGTTACTGGGTCAGAACAGAAAACCATTTTCAGAATCAACGCATATAAGAAGATAAAAGCTATTTTGTTTTTAACCCCCGACGAAGAAGAGGGGTGTACCTGTCTGTGGCTTCGTACCACCCAAGCGGAGAGTACTATTTCGATTTTTTTTAATCGAGATAGTTCTCATTGCAGCTAAGTTTCATTAAAATCGGTTCGCCCGTTTTTGAAATATTGAACTTTGAAATGACAACGTCGGGGGTTTTTCAACTTTTCTAAGTTGGTTATTATTATTATTATATACGCCAAGGAAGGCAAACGAGCAAGTAGGTTACCTGATGGTAGTGCTCACCACTGCCCAGACACCCGCAACCCCGGGGGGTTTGCCAATGCGTTGCCAACCTAGAGAGCTAAGATGAAATGCTTCTTGTGCCCGTAATTACACCGGCTGTCTTACTCTCCACACCGGAACACAGCAATGCAAGCGCTGCTGTTTATCGACAGGATTAGCGAGTAAGATGGTGGTAGCGATCCGGACGGACCTCGCACAATGACATACCATCCCCTCCTATAAGCTCGGGAGATGGTTATTTTTACCCTAGACGCAAAAAGAGGGGTGTTATAAGTTTGACCGCTATGTGTGTGTGTCTGTCTGTGGGATTGTAACTGTTAAACGGGTGGACCGAATTGTTAAAATCGAAAACTAGTCAATCGAGATGGTTCTTAGCTAAGTTTCATAAAAATCGAGATATTAAACTTTGAAATAAAAATGTCGTGATTTCAACTTTTCTAAATTGGTTAGCTTAACATACAGCTACAACAGGCAAGTGACGTGAATCAGGACTGGACTTTGATTGACAAGCATACAATGTTTGTGACAGTAGGTACGTTTAGCAGTCCTGGCAAGTTCAAACGGAAGTCCGAGTGTAATGTACTATTTACTGATAGCAATATGATTGATGAATCAGCATTCACCATATGAACGTGCAACAACTCAAACAATAATTCAAAAGTAAGCCAAATTTTATTTTTAAGGCGCCACCTTTGCAAATTTTTGTGAAATTATTAGCTTTGTAAACATGTTACAATTTTCCTGTCAGAAACAATATATCATATCTGCTAGATATGAGAAGCAATTTAGTTTTCCTCGAAATCAATTTTAACAGAAGGAAAGTAGAGAAGAAAAATGTTGCCCATAATAATCCACTTGTTCATAACCTTTCTTTGCTAACTTCCATAAAAATCGGGTGAGCCGTTTCCGAGATATTGAATGTTAAATATCATTATTATTATTATACTCTTAGGGCCACTTGCAGCAATTTTTTTAAACTATTTAGTTTATGTCTTAAAACCAGGTTTAAGCCAGACAGTTCTAGACACATTTTGACACAACTAAGTAAACTGGGCTAAAAGTAAAACTGGGTTTAATTTTTTACTGCAAGAGAATATTAATATGTATTAGCAAGATAAGTAATGACAAACCATAAATTCTCTAAACGGTATTACAATTAGATTACGACACTCAATTAATTACGTAGAAAAAACAGCAAAGCACATTTCCAAAAGTACTCAATTACTCATTACGTGCTCGTATTTTTTTCTTTCAAGTCCAAATCAGACAAAAGACCATGAAGGTCGCATTATTCCAGTGCGATTGTCCCCAAGCTGCGGCGGTGCGGTTCCAAGAATTAAATGGACACAGCGGAAACATGCAGAGTTAGTTATCTATGTTATTACTATTAGATATCACTACGTAGAAATATAGAATTCATGTGTGGTGTAATAATATACCTACTTGTATATCTACATTTAATACTCTTTGTGTACTCTCTGTATGATTCCCTATATATTACCTGCAATGCTCTATATTTGGCATTCTAATAAACGTCGTTCAAGCAACTACTTGTTGCAATTATATCCCACATCGCATGGCTATCATGCCAGGATGTTGGTGAAGCGCATTCAAGATAACCATGCGTCGGCTGCAGTGCGATGGTCTGATCACAACCAAATGTAGCAATGAATAAAAAATGCAATAAAAAATATCAAAGGCCTTTTTTGAACAAGGATTTAGGTACGGTCGAGAAAATTAATTCCTGACCCACCATGGAACCTTTTCGCAGTAAACTTCATAGGGACATCGCATAGCTTGACAAGGAAAATCGTTATGACGTTTACTATGAATGTGTTCTATGGATGGGTCAGGAATTAATTTCCTCGAGTGTACAAGTCGTTAGTAAATTTGAAACGTCTCCGATTCAGCTTGGACAAAAACGCTTTCGTATGTCCGTCCGGATGTCCGTCTGTTCTCCTCTAAAGGTCACAATTCTCAACCGATTCTTGAAATTTTGACAGCAGGTTTATTGTCAATTCGTTTTTTTTGTTTATTCTTCAGCCCACATTAGGGCCACTAGTATTATAAGGTCCATATAATTAGAAAAGCTGTAAAACCCCCGACATTGTCATTTCAAAGTTCAATGTTTCAAAAACGGGTGAACCGATTTTAATAAAACTTATCTAAGAACCATCTCGATTAAACTAGATTTCGATTTAAAAAAACCGCATCGAAATCGGACGATCCGTGTGGGAGCTATGATGCCACAGACAGATACACAGATAGACAGACACACAGATACACAGGTCAAACTTATAACACGCCTCTTTTTCGTCGGGGGTTAAAAACCATTATAATTGATTAAATGATCATAATATAACATGAAACTACCGTGTGACTCCGTTTAATTCAACTATCAAAGTATGTAGTTGTTTTTATATATACTCGGTAGCAGTAGGTACAAATGAAACCTGTTCTTAACCTGCTGCAGAAATATTGACTAATGTAATGACTCATAAGGTTGATCACCTGTATTATACAAAAAAAAATTGCAAACAGAAAGATATATTAAAGGAATTGATTAAGTAGTTTTTTGCAGAGATGCAAAATTCATTTTTTTTCATCTAAGTAGGTAAGTAATCCAGGAAGTGCAGCTCTTTTATTTTTATTTCCTATCATTAATGAGAAATATTTTTTTATGGATCGAGATGTCATTTGTGAGATTTATTGGCTGATTAGCTTAGTGCCTAGCACTAGCCTAGAATTAAAGAAAAATACGTCGATTGTCATTTTTGACTTTTTTTTTTTATACACTGTAGGCTTGCGTTTGACCACAATCACGCCTGATGGTAAGCGAAGATGTGTTCTACGATAAAGCACGCTTGCCTAGCAAATGCCCATTCACCCTAGACTTGAAAACAAAAAAAAAAAAAACAAAAAAAATCGTTGTCAAAATACAATAATTTGACAATGTCAAAAGTGACAGTAGACTGAGTGAGACTGAGTGAGCTCCAATTCCTCGATTACTAAGACGACGACTGCAGAAAAAAAAATGCACCTCTTCAAAAAAAATTACTTAGCCAATTGTGTCAGTCATAAAACGAAGAAATGTTGGCAGTCTTACTGGCGCTACTAGTTTTCTAAAAGCTGAGCATGTTAGATGAACGGTTAATAGAAGCAAACATAAATTAAGATAAACAAATTGTTAAGTAGGTATATAATATAACTTTATTACCAGTTATCAGTAATAATTAATTACTTACTACATTTTAATTACCCTCGTCGAAATCAAAGTCCATTAAAACGAATAGTCGCATATTAATATATCAGGTATATTACTGTGAGGTTTCATCAAAATCAGTGGAGCAGTTTTTGCGAGAAACAGTAACTAACATCCAGATATACCAACATCCTTCTTTTTTATTATGCCAATATTGTACCGATTTAGTGAAGTTTTCTTTATGTAATTCATTCATGGTTATGTATAGTAGGAGCTATTGTTACGTGTTTTTAGAAAAAAATAATTTGTGCCAAGTTTGTTGCGGCGCAATCTTCATGGCGATCTTTCCGAAAGCACATGTAGACTCAAAAAAACTACACGTAAAAGAGCATTCAACTGCCTAGGTATTTACTGAATATTTTTTATGATTTTGAACCACAGACGAAGTTCAAGGATGAAAATAGTTTTGATAGGTAAGTAATTTTTAACTTGGCTGTACCTTTAGCGGATAACTGAACAAAATGAGTACTACTTACTTGTAAATGATTAGCAACACTGGAGTCATTAGTGAGGACATCATCTAACACGTCTTTTTGTAACTAATTGTAACGCATAACTTTTAGTAGGTACCTAACCTATCAGCAACACATTTACACACCACGTGTAAGATAAAAGTAAGTTTGCCGTGTAATATAAGTTAGAGTTTTAATTTACTAATCGATTCCCATGTGAGCAAATTAATCTTAGAAATCTGTTATCACTCACTCATAAACATTCGCATGGTAACCTATCTCAAACACTAAAAAACCATTAATCGAATTTCACTTGTCCGAAAATTTCGTTTGCCCGAATGCATTTGTTTTCCGAAACTGTAAATATTTCAAGACTTATTTCAGGTTAAGTTTGGCTTGTTTTATAAAAATCCTGAAATAGGTATTCAGCTTTCGAAAAAAATGCATTCGGACAAACGAAAATTTCGGACAAATGGAATTCGGTCAATGGTTTTTAGTGTTTGAGGAAGGTAACCGTTCAGTTTGTGAGTAGTCAGAATTTAGAGAATACGATTCGGGTTTTAGAATTACTTCGGCTGTCAATGGCGTTTGTTACGTCAAATAAAGAGATATTGTCAGGAGGTACGAATTCACCCGAACACGAATTATCTAAATACTCACGATCTGTTACTGTTGATAGCGAAAATATCTATTTGAACAGCTGCCCCGCTTGCCGCGTGGACATTCGCATGCTGACTTCGAAAGTGATAATAAAAAACAAATTAGAAAAGTTGAAACCCTCCCCCCCCCTCGATATTTTCTCAAAGTTTAATATCTCAAAAACGGCTAAACCGATATTTTGTAAAACTTAGCTAACAACAATCTTGATCAAACTAGCATTCGATTTAAAAAAAATCGAATTCAAATCCGCATGGCACGCCCTCTGTCGGGTCGGGTAAGTATTCCTCAGAATTTGGCACCTTGAATTTTCGAAACTGTAACATTCATAATATATCAGCTGGCCTATGGGTAACCCTTTGGTTATGCTTATTGTATAGTAATGTGGTGATATCAATTGAATTCACAAAAAAAAAACCTCAACTCAATACAAACGGACTGCCATCCACATGGACAGGAAATATCACTAAACTCTTATAGGACCAATTAAACGGGGGCATGAAAAAAATACAATAACATGCGAGGGAGTGGTGAATAAAACGCCAGCTGACGTTAAATAACAAGCAGTAATACAGTTTCTTCACCCCAAATGCGACCCTATACCTTGACATATAAGGACTTCTACGAAAGCATCAATATGAATAGAATACGCGAAATAATGAAGCAGTAACAATAATAACAGTATGCCAGTGCAACGTTATCTGCGAAATCGAAACGTTGCAATAAAAAGCGTGTTGTTTTTGTAATAAGGGTCACGGCGATGGCACTGAGTGATTGCGCAGAGTTAACAACATTATGCGGGCCAGTGACGGGCGCGAAACTTGTCAGTTATAACATCGATAGTTTGGTTGAGTTTATCGAAAAGTTGACAAAAGATTTGAGTCAAAACAAATTGTTGAAACAAAAATAATTTCATTGATTTACGACCTGGAACTATTAGTCCGCGCGCGAGCTCCGAGGAATCAGGGCTGGATTTATTTTAATTTCTAACAAGCACATAACCTACTATACTTCTATAATAATTCATAATTATTTATATAAGCCAGTGTTGTTATTATTTAAATGAGCTAGTGAAATTATTCTACAAGGATGTCATGTGTTTGACAAAATAAAACAAACACAGCCCTCCATTCCTACTCGTTCATACTCGTTTATCGACCTAATGCAAGCACCCATACCTCAATAGTAAATCTAGATTACCTTAAATATGAATACAGTAAAATAATACATGGAATGCCATTAAGCATTGCAAGCAATTTGGATTATTCTTTGCTGATCGCTACAAACTCCTAATGAGTAACTGATAGTCATAATACGTGACTTCTCCATACCGGGCCGATTAAACCATACCATGATTACCACAACACGTTTAAAAGCCGATATCGAATAGCGCCATCCTTGGTCGCGGTCCCCACTCGCAGCGCCGCGTCCGCAGTGTACGCCCGTCACCCGACGGCGACAGACCACGATGCGACTCGCCGCGCTGTTCGCGCTATTCGCGCTGTTCGCTTTCGCGTTTGGCGACATCTCGCCCGTCGACCACGTACGAGACAAGTTCTACACGCTAGAAAAAGACCTGTGGGTCAACGTGACCGATCCAGAATGGAGGAACGCCGGGCTAGGGGGAGACATCGAACTGACAAAGGCGTTTGCCGCGTTCAACGATCGATTCGAAGCCGTACGGTTGCCCCCGCGGCCGCCTTTGGAGTCCTGGCTGTGGGTGAAAGCGACGGAAAAACTGACTGTCATTGAGGGATTGTACAAGAACTTTATGGAGTTCGTGAAGAGGCAGGCGGCGCCGGGGGCCGTGCCGGCGCCGGTGCGCGAGTGGCTGGACCTGGCCGAAGTGGTGCTGATGGACCCGAAATTGTCAGTGGCCCAAGCAGTGAGGAAACTCGACGACCTGCTAGAGCACGGGGATCTGTTCCGTGCGTCGTTGCAGGTAAAATACGGGAGCATAACGCACTTACGGGGAAAATAGCGATAGGAAAAAAACTACGACCAAAATGCGAGGGTATTCTTTTTCACTAAAAACGGTATCGAGCTAAAATTCGAATTAGGTACCTACTACATGCGAGTTATACATAAGATCATAACAACAAAGCGAAATTTGCAACTCGACTCTTACTAAAAGGTGTCAGTGACCCGGCTCAAACAATCATGTTTATAATTCAGAACGGTAATGTGCCATTTTCGGTACCGGATTACCGAAATTAATGTGGACAGTTTGTTATGAAAACACGTCCCCATCGTCTCTGTTTATTGGCTTTAATTGGTGGTACGAGTTGAGGGGATTAATCACTGGAAGTTATTAAGAGCGGGCTAATTTTATATGCTCAAGCCATTGTTAGGCTACTCTCTAATGACTTGTTAGATAAACAAAGCCAATCGAGCCGCTTAACTAATGTTTATATTATAAGTTTGGGCCGACAATGACAGGGTACGATATACGATTACTATTTGAACTCAAACAAAAGCAATTTTCATTCGGTGTCCAACTTGTAAGTCTTTGAATATTAAAATTAAAATTTACCGCTAAAATGCCAAACCAATTTAAATTCCACTACTAATGTAATGATTAATAATCAAAGTATTACGTGGGTAAATTACAAACACCAGGTAATATTACATACTTACTTGAATTAGGTAGGTATGTAGGTTACAAGAAACGTGCGAAGTACGTAAACCAGACCTACAGCTCAGAAAATACCTACCAAGTCAAGATTGTCAAGAACAAAGACTCGAGAATCATCAGGCGTTCTCGCAAAGTATTTTTTTTAACTAGATGACATTATGTACATTCCTCGTTGTTCGTCAATCCTGTTTGTCTGTCAGACAAAGGATTTACGAAGCGTGGCGTTAACAATAAACCAGCGTTCGAAAGTGTTAAGCCAAAAATTACAACAAAAAAGAAACATTTATTTAAACGTCTGACGAATAAACGAACCATTTCCATAAAAAAACAGTATTACACTGTACCTACTTACTTAAATCTTTCAATTTACTCATCGTCAAAGTGATTGTCAGCCGTTTTTGCGTATTACAAAGTGTCAACTATAATAAAAACAAATCTGTTAACCTCAACATCACGTACAGAGTCAAACAAAGCAGACATGCGTAGAACGGTCAACATTTAGTATTACTCACGGAAGAAACAAATCGATGTCACTAACCTTACAGTGTTTCTTTCTAACAGTTTTCCTAGAAAAGTCGGTAAAACATCATGTCATATGCTTAATATTCAAACGACGTCAAGCGAAAACAATATCGACTTTTCCTAAAAGATCCATGAAACCTGCCGGTCGCTTTAATTAATGACAAACCAGTTTTTACTAGCGGTTGTAAAATCTTTGTTTTTCCTTGCGTTGAACGGCATAAAAATAAGAACATTTTGTGTCCGTTATCGAGTACTAATTAGCATTAATTAAAAAACCGGCCAAGTGTGAGTCGGACTAGCGCACGAAGGGTTCCGTACCATTATCTATAAAAACGGCAAAAAAAAAACATGTCTGTCTGTTGTATGGGAGCCCCACTTAAATATTTACTTTATTCTGTTTTTAGTATTTGTTGTTACAGCGGCAACAGAAATGTGTGAAAAATTCATCTGTCTAACTATCACGGGTCATGAGATACAGCC
Organism: Clepsis dumicolana; assembly: GCA_963691665.1. Classification (NCBI taxonomy): domain Eukaryota; kingdom Metazoa; phylum Arthropoda; class Insecta; order Lepidoptera; family Tortricidae; genus Clepsis; species Clepsis dumicolana. The sequence continues at coordinate 14,384,000 of OY829513.1, forward strand.
TGGTGACAGACGGACAGCGGAGTCCTAGTAATAGGGCCCCGTTTGGGTACGGAACCTTAAAAATACAATCATTAGCATCACTTTCGTCCCCTAATTTTTGTAACACCGGTCAGCCTAGTTATTTCAATGTTCTTTTTCTCTTTGCCCCAGGAGGAGCATCCGGACTTATGCGAGCTACAAATGTCACCCCACCAGCTGATCTACGACATGTACAACACGATATCGTTGACAGAGATCAAAGGATACGCCATGATGCAATTCTCTTGGATGCTGCTAAAGATTTATGGAAAAGGTAACACCGAAACCCAACAGAATCACTAGGATAAATTGTCCGACCACTGTCCATAGGAAACTGTCAAAATACCCCCGACATTGTAGTTCCGAAGTTCCATATTTCAAACACGGATGAACCGATTTTAATGGGACTTAGCTAAGAACCATCTCGATTAAACTAGCTTTCAATTAAAGAAAACCGCATCGAAATCGGTCCATCCGTTTGGGAGCTATGATGCCACAGACAGATGCACAGATACACAGTCAAACTTATAACACCCCTCTTTTTTGTCGGGCGTTAAAAATAAACTGTCGAACCTGTTCTGAAGCCTAAAGACCCGATGACCGAGCTTGGTTTTACCAGCAGGCTTTACTTGAGTTCCAAACTTGACTCCAAACTCCAAAGAATATTTTCCAAGAAGAATACGACACCAATTCTTTATGAGCCAAAACAGCATAGACCTTGAACCCATTCGCACACGCATCCTACTTCCCGCCCGATGTGACGTGTCCTTTGGTTCAGCTCATTATCACACTCGCGCACACGGCGGAAGAAGGGGACGGGTTGACAGTTAGTGCACTGAACCTAGGACACGATGAATCTGAGTATATCAATTGTTATGAACGTTTTTATAGCTTTGAAAAGGTCAAGTGGATCTGTATTGATGCAGCTGTCGTCCCTCTTGACAATAGTTGCTCTCAATGTGTCCTCTCTGAACATCTAAACAACACCGGATACAGCCACAAGAGAGTCAAGGGGATATCCCTCAAAACCTAGAAGCTCAATATTTTTATCATATTTTTTTAAGTCCCACTGCTGGGCACAGGCCTCTTCTCAGAATAAAAGAGCTTAGGCTATAGTTTCCACGCGGGCTTAGTGCTAATTGGGAACTTCACATACGCCATTGAATTGTTTGGCAGAAGTGTGTAGGTTTCCCCAAGGTGTTTTCTTTCACCGAAAAACGTACGATAAAAGAAATTAAAAATGTTATTTCCCACATAAATTCCGAAAAAACTAAAGAGGAGCGAGCTGGGGCTCGAACCCCCGACCCTCTGCTTGAGTGGTCATGGGTCAAACCACTAGACTATCACGGTCTTTTATGACGGCTCAAAATTTTGCACTAGCTAAATCCAGACTCTTGGATAATGACTTTGGATAATGTTGCAGGCAACTTCACAGAAGAAGCCAGTCTGACGCGTCAGAGGTACGCCGAGAGATCGTCCAGAACCGCTGCAGCTGCCCGTTCGGCAATGGCGATGGCCAGGCGAGGCCTGTACAGGTGCGACCCGGCGCAGCACAAAGAAGGTAACAACTTACAGATGGTAGAACCTAAACCCTTATAGGAAAAATTATATCGCACAATTGTGTAACAATTTTAAGTTACGTTAAAATTTCAAAAATTATCCTCAAACTCCTAACCGTTAAGGAGTCCTACCTTCCATCATCACCTCATCAACATGAAATGGTGACTACCAGATGCAAGTACTTGAATAGCTTTCAAAAATGCATGAAACACATGATACGCGCCTATAAAATTTGAGGGTTGCCCTCAATTTCCCTAGGATCCCATCATCAGATCTTGACTGGGACCAACTAGAAAGTATACCCTTTCAAACAAAAATAATAATTTTGAAATCGGTAAAGCCGTCTTCAAGTAATCGGGGAACATACATAAAACATTGACGAAGAGAAGGCGATCGTTTTCTAATGCCCAGTTCAGACTTGCATGAAAAATCTTGCAAGTCGCATTACATTACGGCGCTCGGTCGACGCCATCCATCTCGTTTGTTTCACAGCTTCACAATGTACTGCAAATTGCAAGGTTTTTTGCTCACAAATACAAACTTCATCAGTTATATCAAAAGGTTAACAAAGCAATGATATTAAAAACATGTCTGGTAAATTTCGTGACGCTCGAATCCAGGAAGTGTAATCCTGAAATGAAGATGTTGTTCCTATAATCCTATAATTCCTAGCCAAAAACTCCTATCAAAGTTGTCACTGTTCTCATTTTTTTTTCAGGAGAAACGTATGCTCAAGTGACGCGTCTTCTCCAAGGTTACATAGAGAACGAAGTGGACATGAATACTGACGGCACCTGCCGAGACAACTGCGCTTACTACACCCTAGCAACGAGGCACGGCTGTTTCAAGGACCAGTACTGCTCTAAGCAGACTCTTTGCAATGGGAGGATTATTGACTGCCAATACATCGATTCTGATATGTGGGTTTGTCCAGCGGTAAGTTCATGTTTAAATTTTATGCGAAAAAACCAACAGGCAATCCAAACCTGAGCTGTTGGGGGAATTACAGATAACGACAATTCTCAGAAACACCTAGCGAAAAAATTTACAAAAACAAGACACGTATATTCAAAATAATTACGTGACCAAGCCGCATGGCGGTTTTTCCAAGAACAATAATAAACATTTGACGATTATGCAAAAGTCAACTTACAGAATGAACGTTTGTTTCATTAATATCTTCATAAATAATTTCAGGGTCACAACAGCATAAGACGGTACGATTGGATCGAGTACGAGAACGGGCGAACCCTTGGAAAAGTCGGCTCCTGCACGCGTGGTACGACCAAGGTGAGAACGATTTAAAACTGGACCAAACATCGGCCATTGGCCACCAACGTTCGGGAGTGCAATAGTATTGGCACAGACATTGGCCACACGTCAATCGCGACGAAGCGTTCGCGTTATATATTTGTTCGGTTTATCTATTTGACCTGAGAGTAAAACGAGGTCAGTACCTACAATAACAAATGGCGATGTTAAGTCAATCTTAAGTGTAGTTGAAGAACTTTCATATCAATTTGATTTCACGCTTACTTAGCGGTGCAAATATGGGTAATCTTAGCAAAATACCACCGGAGTTGACAATGAAGAGTTTCAGGTGGACTCGTGGTGGCGTTGGCTATTCTGGCACTGTTCGTATTGCATGTGCCTTTGCGACGAGGCGACTGCAGAATCCGACCGATACTTCAGTCTCATGGATGCCACTTCTGACGTGAAGAACAACAAGTTAGTCCCTTGCTTTTAAGGGACACTCGCACACCTTAGGGAGTTTCTGTCGCGAATTTTTGAAATTAGATCGCTGATTGTCTTGAACATTAACACTTTAAAATCAATGCCATTTATTTATCTATGTATAATCCATGTCTCTCCTTTTAGATTGATCCATGGTTCATTATATGCTTTAATTTTATGGATAGGTACTTTGCGCAGCCAGCATCATAATTTTCTGATGCAACAGGGGTTGAGCGGCACCTGACGTCGCCGACAGAGGAGAGACCGTAGCTACAGGAGTGTAACAGTTTTTTTTGTCTCAAGGTCGACTCGTGGTGGCGTTGGAGCCTCCACCACTGTTCGTACTGCATGTGTCTATGCGAGGACGAGGTCGGCTCGGCCGAACGTTTCTTCAGCATGAGGGAGGCCGTCGCAGATATACAGAAGCAAAAGTCAGTGAATCAAGCCCGGGTTTTCTTTACAAGGAGGAGTTCTGGGGAATTCAAGTATTAATCATATTCGTAGGCCCTTGAACGACAACTCTTGCTTTCATTGGCACTCCAAAAAATTGGCAATCATCATTGCAGGATTTTAAACGATTGCCGTGTACTACTTTTATCAACAACTTCCTTTCTGAAAACTGATATGATAACCTTATTTACGGTTTGGTCTGCAGCCACAACTGTTCCTTCACAGTACTTGAATGACTCAAAGCCTCTTACCAGGTTATCAAAGGGTTCGGGCGACACTCAGCTTCCGCTGCACGGGCAAACAGGAGAACGGCAGAGCACTCAGTAGACTCGGTTAAACTCTGGTTCATCGTTATGGGATCTTTAGCTTGGCTTTAACTTCAACTAACAGCATGCTAGGGACAGGATGTGCGGGTGTCCAAATATATTTAAACAAGATATAATAACATGGATTATAGGACATAAAAACGGGGTAACACTATTAGACTTCTGAGTAGTTCGTATTTTAAATTGGCGCAAGGTAAGTGGTGGCTTCATCTAGTTTATAAGAAGGTCTCATATTCATTTATGACATAGAAAACTGGGATTTCAACGTTAAAAAACCAATATCCTCTTACAACATATGCTACGGCAACCACTACCAGCTCTGACTTTGTTCTAATTTCCAGGGTAGTAACAGGCGTACGTCTCACAAAGTTGGGGAGAGTGTTCCACCTTCAGATCAACGAGGGTGTCCTGGGTGAGCGGGGTTCAGTGACCCCTGGGGAGTGGGTGCCAGTCGCCAAGTTCGACCCCTCGGATCCAGGAGTCAGGGAGGGCGCGGACTACCACACGCTGACTTATGAGCAGAGGGCGATCGATTTGGACGAGCTGGATTCGCCGCTGGGACACATTTTGACTGGTGTCAGGTGAGGGAGACGTTTTACTTGGAAAATTTGCAAATAGGGATGTTAATTAATTTAACATGATGCAAATAGTAACGTCATTGTCAGACTGTTGCACAGATACAGGTCAAGTGGAACATTCCTGTGATGTATTATGGGACTAATGACACCAATTGACCTAGTTCCAGACTAGACAAAGCCTGCACTATGGATACCAGTACTAGATAGCGAATAACATATTAAACATCCAAGACCCGAGAGCAAACATTCGTATTCATCAAGCCCCGACCGGGGATCGAACCTGGACCTCAAGCTTCATAGTCAGGTTTTTTATCACTCGCAAGGCTATCGTCAAAATTACACTGGTACAGTCACCATTAGGGCATCATATCTATTGCAACTACCTAAGATAATTTTGTATTTGATAAATTTTTCAAGCCACTCTAAAACTCTATATACGTTATTCTGAGCTTGACCACTACTGACAAGGTCTGCCCAACAAATTTCAGGTTCAGCATGATCGGCGCTCACCTGCACTTCGAGATTCGCTCAACGCCGTTTAACTACACGACAGGCCGTCTCTCTCCGGACAGAAGCCAATGGATCAGCAACGACAACACCGAGGGTGCTGAACTGCCTAGGTACTTATGCATATATTATTTACCGCTGTTACCCGCAACTTCGTCTAGAATTCCGTTGTCTCCTAAGAGGCAGATAATATCATTAGCGCGCCGAAATAGAAGCGCAAAAAACTAAAAAAGGCAACAATTTTTAAGTTACTTAATTGAAAAACAGGGGAAGGTTTTCCATCTGTCTGTAACAGTTCGACCAAAAAGTGAAGAAATTAAATGAGGGCGCCACTTTCTTCGTAATTGTCACATTTTGACGTAAATTGTACGTAAATACGGCTACAAATTTGTATGAGAAATGTTAGTACCTCTTTTCTCCGTTTTCTTGACTTTTTGGGCGGTCTATTTGTATGTTTAAAGATCAAACTCTACCGCCAAAAGTGTCAATAATCAGTTTCATCTTGGTCAGGTGTTATTACAATTAATAGCAGTCATTACTTCAAGTAGTCATAGCATTCCAAGCAATTGAGTGAACTGACCTTGGTTGCGTTTGCGCAGCGCAGCTGTAACTATATTGCCTAATAACAAGTTCTTAGTAAACGCATATTATTAACTTCACTAGTACTGACTTGTAATAACCTAATAACATAATCTTATGCGATTGTCGAGTGTGAGCAACATAACTATTACAAGGACATATAACGCACAGGTGGCATTGTACTAAAAGATTCTACCTGCGATTCTTTCTATCATAGAAATTCTATGAGGTATTCTAAGTTTTAGTTAAGTACATTTAAAGTCTTGAATTTTGGTAATGCAACTCGATTTCAATCAGAAAACTGGCCACGCATCAAGAAACTTTTTCATCACACTTGCTCGTAAAGCGTCGTATTGTACGCAGGCCAACTGAAGGGCAACGGCCTAAATTATTCCTACGGGAGTAATAGGTAATTTGTAATTTTCCCAAGGGAGTAATGAGTTTAGTTTAAAAAAATATGGCGTTCACTCGTAGGTAAGTAGGTATAATATGTCATTCCACACTAAGGAGGTTTTAAATCAAACACGGTTTTTTTACGTTTTCTACAAATAAGTATTACTTAATTTAAACGTTATTATTGTGTTTTAAAACTATTTGAGTTTACTTTGCAATTATTTCAGTGAATTTTATTTTGAAAACGATAAAATCTGGCTGTATGGATGGGCTTTCGTCTTTCCAGTTTCTAAACGCGTTTTTTATCATTATCTGTAGAAGTACTGGAAGTCTGAAGTCTCCATTGAAAAAAGTTGACAATCTCAAAACTATGATTTGTTGCCGACTGCTGAGTTTATATTTATAATCGTATATACTTAATCTAATATTTACGGAGGTACTGCTTGTACTTAGTAAATAAAATATGTCTTCTGTATGTGAAGACCAAACTTTTAATAAATAGATTTTTTGCCTTTTGTTGTATGTATTTATTTCCTTGCAAATGTGATGAAAAACATTGTGTGTATCACGGGCAGTAAGGGTATTACAAACTCAAGTCATAAAAGGCGTCGGCCTTATAATAGACTTTCGTTAGTAATACCCTTCTTACCGCCCTTCATGCACAATGTACTATTATTTCATTCTGCTTGTCATTATCAGTTTAAAACTGATCTCTAAACTGTTTGGTTCCAGATCCCGCCTGGAGCTATACTCGCCGGATATCCCGACCCGAAGCCCCACGGCCCTGCCGGTTGACTCCAAGCACGACCAATACGTGGAGTTCGTGAACTCGGACTTCAACGCAGATGCGGCTCAGAGCACCGTGCCGTTCGTCGATATACAGCCCGTGATACCCATGAAAGGTAAACGAAGATTTTTTTCTCAAACATTGTCGGAAATGTTGTCATTTTACTCGAAGTAACAGAACACGAAGGGCCTTGTTGACGGCCGCATTACATTGCAGACGCGATTACCTGTCCATAAATCGGATTGCTGGACTGTTTTTCATTTGTTTTTAACTTTTTAAAATGTAAAATAGACCATGGAAACGTTGAGTGACATGTCTCATTCAGCCAAACCGGTGGCTGTATTCCATTCGAAATTTAACATTTTTATCAATGTCTTAAATAGCTTGGCAGTATTAAAAAGAAAAATACACTTTTTTATTTAGAAAAAAATGGCGGGAATGAAATCATAGGTAAACAAGTACCTAAGTCTCGATTTATTTAAAGTTATGCAAGTTATATTAATTTAAAAGATTTTAGTGACAAAATCGTGATCATTTGTTGTATAGAAGTCCACCATGATGAAAATCAGAGGAGAACTATTAACTAAAGCAAACTGCTTAGTACCACTTAAATTTCAATGGAAATATTTAGTCGTTGTGAAACTATTATTAAATAGGGGTAAGGAAATTAATGAATTTAGTTAGTTAATAAGTATTTTTAATTAAATTAAATATATTAATAATGACTCAGAAATTGTAATGTTTTGCAATAAATAATAATTAAGACACTGCCATAATTATAGTAACAACAATGGCAGTTTTGGCTCGATGTATTACAAGAGTTAATTATTAATTAAAAATTCCTTATTTCCTCTTAATGTTTGAGAAAAAATCTATATCTGCCACGGCTGGAATAGCAATTGCTGGACTCGTACTTATTAAAAACACTCACCTGCGGTTCGTGTTTTTAAACTAAGTTCTCGCTCCAGCAATTGCTCACTTCCCATGCCTGGGCATTAATCTACTAATATTAGACAGTATGACAATAATGATGCATGTAATTGCGTCGAAATATCGGGAGCTCTTCCAATACCTAGTGAGGTAATCGAGGTCCATGTCCCGTTAATGATATTGTTTCATGCGGCGTATTCTTCTTAACAATCATGGTGTTTCCGAAGGTTTGTAAGATTTTTCCAAGCGACTGCCATTTGATACCCTAAGATAAATTGATTGACAAATTGTAAGACTTGTAGTTGAGCTTCCGTGTGATGCGATTGTGTGTCTGTGACTAACCCTGTTATTCATAAACCTATATTAACTAAAATGCCGTTAAAGTTTGTTTGTCCCTTTTTGTCACATTGACATTTTCGTTAGTAAGAAGAGGACAAGACCTATTTTAGCTAATAGAGGCTTGAGTGACGTTTATGAATAAGGGCATTAGTATGTATGGGACCGCTTTCACAATAGAACAATGAAATTTAGTTTACTTAGTCGATTTTATGGCCAAATGAGATTGACGATTACTAGCGACGACCAGAACTTCAATTGGAGAAAGCACGAGGAACATTGGCATAGGCAGTTTGTCATTCCAAGTGTCTTTATCAAATAAAGCTTCCTAATTCGTAATATATGTATTCCAGGAGCAGCCCTAGCCAGCGGTGCCGGTCTGGTCCACCGCGGAGCCCGGGGCTCGGGCGGCTACATCGCAGTGAAACTCTTCACATACGACTTCTCTCGCCACGTCCGCGCTGACCCACCACCAAATCCCGATGACAACACCACCGAGGTCTTGCCGCTCCTGATCAACTAACTGCGTCAAGTTGGACCACGTTTCGGGGGCGTCTGGGAGAGCGGTGTGAGAAGTACTAAAATTATTATCTACCATTCCATCGAAACACCTAAGCGGGAGTTTGCACAACTTGCGACGATAAAGAGGTATTTTCACCACAAATGCGCCATAACCATTGTATAAATTGAGAGTTGGATTAACTCTAATAAGGCAAAGGCGATTTAACGACCGTATACACTTAATTGGAAATTCAATCTTAGTATCTGAATAATATGGCTCGATATCAATTGTGTTTATTTAACATGTGACTTGCTTCAAAAATATCCTCTGTCGGGTATGTTTTCCATAGCTGCTATTGATTCAGTGGTGGTATGGTCCAATAAATGGGGCCATGTTAAGGAGCTTTGTTGTTGCGTATCTTTTGGTGGAAACGCGGGTTTAGTATAAGACTTGTATGATTCGCGAGTTTCTGTCACAATTCTATTTTATCTACAGGATTTGAAATTGCCGTTACGCCGGTATTGGTGTAAACTAAAATTTAACGGAGAATTTATGTTCCTACCCTTGTTGTACTTGGGAAGGAAATGGGTCATTTTTAGTCCGTATTCGGGGGCCTAGTCGTATCTTATATTTACAAAGTTAATGTCTAAACGTGCTAGGATAGAGATGCTAAAATTTCATAAGATTTATAACCTGTAAATCTAATTTAAACGAAAATTGAATTGTGTTCTAGGGAGCTCTTGCGCCGTATGTACTCATGTTTAAAGTAAGGTTTTTTTAGTAATAAAGTTTTCGTAATTAAATATACTCAGATGTTTTATTTCTTTATCTGTATTGTTGCCATACTAATAACTCTTAAACCTTAACGCAGACTTAACCCTTTACTAGGCAGAACTGGAAAGAGAAAACCTGAATTCTAGTCTCTTCTGATTTTATATTTACTAATAAAAATGCATAAAAAAACTAAAAAAATACAAAAAGACTGCTATAGATATATACTGATGATGGTTCAAAACAAAAATGTTTTAAGTGAAACTTCTCTTGCTAATGTTATTTGACATCCAGTTACTAGGTTTACGGAACAATTTTGAGCAGCTGAAAAAATCATACATGTCGTTTGTGCTATGTACTGCCCATGTATCTTATGAGATACGTAGCCAAGTATAGGGTTTCGAGTTGCTATCATAAAAATTGGCACTAATAGCGCGCCAACCGAAGGTCATTTAACTTTTTAACAATAATTAAGAAAACACGTCAGTTAGTGACAAGCAGTAACGTGCGTGTAAAGTAGCTGGAACGTTCCGATTTGCTACACATTTAAGTAGCATTACGGAAGAATTAGAAAAATGCCTTTTACATACAGAAAACGAATGCTTGTTATTTTTCTGCTTCAGTACATAAATAGCAATTAAAATTTTAAGAACCTAATGCACCAGCCTTGGATTAATGAGATGATGAAAAAATAGCACAACCAGCTGGATTGAAGGTGTCAGCATGCAGTTCAGCACGAATTGTGTCGCGTCCATATTGCTTAAGCTACCATAATAATGAAGACGACACGTGTCACGTGCCTTCGTTGATGATAAGTGATAACCAACCACTACCACAAACGTTTTTATCACAAACATGTACATACAACATCTCTTCTACTCATGTGCCTTATTCCATTTTTCTCCCACCGAACCTCATACCAAGTATATCCCAGTTGATATTGCCAAATCTTCGAGAGCCACTATATTACTGACCTGGACCCTGAGAGGATGGAAAGCCAGCAATGCCAGCAAGTCAGCCGGCGGAAGCACGTCGGCCGCGCGCACCCCGAGGGTCCTCACGCAGCAGCAGAGAAATGCCGCCAGGTAGCGGTGCAACGGGAAGTGGAACGACGCGTGCATCACTTGCGCCTGTGAAGAGATTAAAAAGTCAGTTGGAAAAACTAGATAATTGCTTGGTTTGGTTCATGGGTTTTGCACGTGATAAGGATTGTCGAGGACCAGTAAGTCTAACACAACTCACAGTGCGACTTTTGTCTCGCGCGAGAACAACTGCCCGTCCTTTTCTGTCACTCAGAATGCAACGGGGACAAACAAAGTCGCGGCCAGTCGTGCTAGTTCTACTGGGTTCTATGGGACTAAGCTATATTTTTCCCGGTTTAGACATGTATAGGTAAGGAATGAAGTTATGCAGAGTATCAAAACATAGTCTGATTAAAGCCTCTTGACTCTAAACAAGCACGAGAGTAATATGACAATTGGCCACTTTCAGTGTCGAGAATTAACATTTAACTGTTACTGCTACATAAACGCATATTCCTTGTATCAGCGACAATCCGACAGCATTACAACTGCACTTTAACTGTAAACTGCTGCAATACGACTGCATTACGATCGTGCAGTCAGCTTGCAGTAAGTGTGCGGTTGACAGGACTGCACGGCAACTGTAAGCGCACTGCACATTCAGTTTGCAGTCTTGACACAGTTACACCAACTTCAGCAAAACTGCACTCGAACTGCCATTCTGCAGCTAGGTCGCAGTTCAAATGCTGTCCGTCTGTACCGGCCCTTAGTCCTGGGTGTTTCTCCATGTCCAGGCGCCGGAAGGGGGGACAGCACAGACAACATCGGGTACCTGGTCGGGCCGCGGCGTGGTGCAGTGCACGTTATCCAGCCAGTCCTGCAGGCGCGCGCAGGCGGCGGCGACGATGCGGCGCGCGAGCGCGGCGTGCGCCGGCGCCGTCAGGTGGGACAGCACAGACCACATCGGGTACCTGGTCGGGCCGCGGCGTGGTGCAGTGCACGTTATCCAGCCAGTCCTGCAGGCGCGCGCAGGCGGCGGCGACGATGCGGCGCGCGAGCGCGGCGTGCGCCGGCGCCGTCAGGTGGGACAGCACAGACCACATCGGGTACGCGGCCGCCTCCAGCTCGCACGAGAACGCCGCGTAGTACGAGGACGGCTCGAACTCTATGTGACCTTCCGTCTCGCGGAGGTTCACGTTCATGCCTGGGTAAGGGGAGGACATATTTGTGACAAAATTTTTCTTGTACTTGAATACGAATCTTGCGGGTGGTAGAACCTTGTGCGAGGTCCATCCGGATCGCAACCACCGTCTTACTAGTTAATCTTGCCGCTAAGCAGCAGTGCTTGCACTGTTGTGTTCCGGTGTGGAGAGTAAGACAGCCGGTGTAATTACGGGCACAAGAGACAGGTTTCTAGGTTGGCAACGCATCTACAAACCCTCCGGGGGTTGCGGGTGTCTTTGGACACCGGTGATCACTTACCATCAGGTGACCCCATTGCTCGTTTGCCTTCCTCGTTGTTTAAAAAAAATAGAATACTAACTCTTCGATGCCCAGACAGAAGTGAAAAAATACTGCATTCAAGTATCTTCTATTGCAACAAGTACTAATTTCGAAGATTAAAAAAAAAATACAAAAAGATCGCATAACTTGCCGACCCGATATCGCGACGGTAGGCAGCGAGGGTTGGTACCGAATCGTCTATGTAACAAAATGTCCAGCGACACAAATTGACCAAGAAGCAAAACTTCAGGCGTTAAATTAGCATTTTGCCCAATTAAGACAACGTCCATAAAGTAGAACACCAAAATAGCAATTGGTCTGTGTAGCAAGCATAATGTCCAAACTATACATATATGTCTAAAAACCCTTAGAAAAAAAAACGTAAAATAATCCTCTAAAATAATGACAAATAAATAAAATAAAATGCGTTTATTTCGGACAACAGAAACTAAAGCCTAAAGTTTTATGGCCTAGCACTAAGCAGCAGAAATATGAATAGTTTCTGTTGTCCAAAATAAACGCATTTTATTTTATTTTATTTATTTGTCATTATTTTAGAGGATTATTTTACGTTTTACTTTTTTGTTAAAAGATTTTTATTTCACAATTTTACGTTGATTTAACATTTTCAGAATTATCCTCCAACTCATAACCGTTAAAGAGTTGTACCTTCCATCATCAGCTCATCAACATAAGATGATGACTATCAGACGCAAATACTTGAATAACCTTAGAAAATATATGAAACACATAGTAAGTGCCTGTAAAATTTGAGGGTTGCCCTCGATTTCCCTGGGATCCCATCATCAGATCATGACTTGGTGACAATGGGACCACCTCAGGAGTATACCCTTTCAAATAAAAAAAAACTGAAAATCGGTCTACAATTGACGGAGTAATCGATGAACATACATAAAAAAAATTTAAATTAAATAAAAAAAAAATACATACAGTGGAACGTAGAACCTCCTCCTTTTTTTGAAGTCTGTTAAAAAGATCATACCATGGGTAGCAAATCGTCAAATCCCTTTTATCTGTTCAGCTTTATGGTCGACATTATGTAATTCGCGTTTTAACTTTTTAAATATTTGACATTTTACATACATTGACTTGTTGTTATCTAGCCGTGTCGCTGTATGGACTATTTGCTAATTAGGTCTTTTACGATTGAGGCATCTAGACAGAAAATTTACAATTTGCATAATGGACATAGTGATTCATAAACCAACTGAAGTTGTGGACATTTTGTCACATCGAAACCACATACACACACCTAACCAAATTATAGTCTTATAAATATGAAATGTTATCAATTCTTGGCCGCAGTCAATCTTCGTCTGATCGAAGGGCGAGCGTTACCGCGGTTTACCGGCGCGCCCACAGCGGTAAAGCTCGCCCGATCACACTTTAGAGCCTTGATTCGAATTAATTGATCTAAAACGATTGAATCGATCATGTGTTGCTAGACACGCTTCCTGTTTTCGTTATCTGTATAATGTGTTGTTATGTTAGGGTCGAGCACGACTTTACGAATGCTGCGTAACGTAAAGTCGAATAGTAAACGTTGTTGAGTTTGTATGACGTTTGGAACAGCGTCCGCCCGTGAGCGTATTTGGAACTAAAATTTAGTACGAGATTTCTCGATCTCGATACGATAACCGTAACGTTAAGCAGCTTTCGTCGTGCTCGATCCTCTTCTCTGATAACTGGTTCCGCTAGCGTTCGTTTCGTCAGTGTGTGTTTTTTTTTTAATTTTTAATTTAAATAGGTCCTGCTGAAAAACGGCGTTGCAGCTCGCCTCATTACGCTGAGTGGGCCCCATTTCCATTTCACACTATTCGGCATTTCTCAAAATTTAAATGGTTATTAAATTTCTGCTTATGTTTTACTTTCTTTTTTTTTTCTTTTTCAAATGTAGGCACTGCTTTTAGGTGTGCGTGTCGAATTTGTGTGAATAAACGTCTCTCTCTCTCTATAGTATCCAAATGCAACTCACCTTGCAACATCGTCAAGAACTCGAACCACATGTCGACAAGTGCGTCGTCTTGCAGAAACACCAGCGCAACGCTCTTGTGCGAGAGCACGTTGTTGAAATCCGAGACGAGGGGCCAGTAGCAATGCTCCTTCATCACCCTCTTCGTGCAGTCGATGACCCTGCGGGTGGGGTTACTATATGAAAATTTGCAAAGTCCAGGCCAGTGCAAAGAGCCGGACACGTCAATAAAAAGTCCGTGCAAAGAGCCGGACACGTCAACAAAAAGTCCGGGCAAAGAGCCGGACACGTCAATAAAAAGTCCTTGCAAAGAGCCGGACACGTCAATAAAAAGTCCGTGCAAAGAGCCGGACACGTCAATAAAAAGTCCTTGCAAAGAGCCGGACACGTCAATAAAAAGTCCGGGCAAAGAGCCGGACACGTCAATAAAAAGTCCTTGCAAAGAGCCGGACACGTCAATAAAAAGTCCGTGCAAAGAGCCGGACACGTCAATAAAAGGCCGGACGTTTTACCGGCGCGGCGGCGGTGCTTTCTCCGGCGTCGCGACTCGCGCCCCCTACATGTCAACAATTTTATTTCGCCTATAAATTATTTTAAGTATACTATAGAAGTTACCATACTTGTGAGGACAAGGAATTGAATAAAAAGATGTTTATAGACGACCTTTTTTTAATACAATTTGACTTACACATAATGAAAACGGGATATTGACCGCGATTACCTTACAGGTTTGATGCATGCAACTGCATCGAAATATCGGGAGCTCATCAAACCTATAAGGTAATCGCGGTCGTATGTTCTAATTTAGTTGGAATTTGAAATGCAAGTGTTGCTGTAAAGTCTGCCTTGAGTGTATGTGTGATTGGTTAGTACAGGGATCAATCAAGTCACTCAGGAGGCAACAGTGATACAGTTGCTTTGTTTGTCATGTTTACCCCTAGCATGATTATGAGACAAAATAAACCATGAAGGAATAGGCTTATAAGTCTTATAACTTTACTGTACCCTAGAAAATCATACTTTTTTATCTTATATTTTATTGAGGCTTTGGTACACCTGGTGTGACCATGTCAGCCTCATGGGGTAGCCTCTAGGTATTAATAGTTTACGGAGCACTGCCTCCAGTGCTAGATTCCCTAGCAACGAAGGAGCTCTCTACAAATTTGTAAATTTGGACAGCGTCTCCGGACAACGGGTTGGCCAACACAACGTTAATCCCTCCATTACTCAGGTCCAGACACCTCAAATATCTGCGTCTGATGCTTTCTTTCTGGACACACTCCACCAAAAATGTATAAAATCCTCTTATACCCCACAAGTTGATTTCGGGGACTGTACAACCCTCATAAATCATACTTTTAATGAGTGACCGAGGAGACGTAGCCATGGCAACGAGCAACACTTAAAAGTTGATTGACCCATACAGTAACGCGTGATGTGCGAGTGTTTCTATTGGCTTAAAACTATACAATGCAAAATAGACTTAATCATTGTATAAAATTAAGAATAAATCTCCTGTGAACGACAGTAGCAGCGCAAACACAACTTATAATCGTCCCACGATAACTCTGCATAAGATATTAATTGGCAACCCAGAAAAATCACGCTGTGGTAATACTTTTTTCATGTCACTCAGACATTTCTTTAATTAAAAATAATAATGATAGTAGCAATCAAATGTTGCTGTTTTTTTTTAATATGGCTCTGTCCATTCGAAGAAAATTTTGCCAGTGTTTTAGTAGGTTTTGCCGTTGTACGTTGAAAAAATGTAGAAAACGAAATATGAGAGGTATTTTAAATGGTGGATGGTGAATGAACGATGACCTGTTTATGTCTAATCTAATCAAAAGTTCAAAACGTGTTGTTTGACTATAAATCAGTGTTGCCATAAACAAACTTTAGATTTCTACTGTTGTCAGTTCGTTGCAGAGTTATCCTGGGACGACTATATTCAACTTTCATTACTCGTTTTTCATTTCAAACCAAAAAGCCGGACACACTCCGGACAACAACCCAAAAGTGCCGTACAGCAACCCTACCTGTGCGTGTTCTTGTCGGGGTCGTGCAGCGTGTTCTGCACCAGTATCTTGCCCATCATGAGCCGCAGCGAGAGCACCATGACGTGCAACAGATGCAGCTGCTGCACGCAGCGCAGGGCGAGCGCCTCGTTGGAGAACAGCTGCACGGACATGTGGACGACCCGGTTGGACAGCGTGTCGGGGTCGCCCGCCGCCTCCAGCACCAGCGGGATGCGCGCGTAGTGCATCACGAACGTGCGCGTCAGGTGCTCCTGAGGGTAGACAAACATGAACATGTCATAGGTTTGGAGAAAAGTGGGGCAGACAAAAATCAATCTTATGTCCGGAAGGCTTACCGTCTTATTTATTGAATCAGGCGGTACTTTGCGGAGGTCCATATTTATGAACTAAACCGACCACAGGTGAAAAACAGTTACATCTGTGAGGCAAATTTAGGATTAGGGCTCTGCTAACATTGGTTTTGAATAGGAGTGATGAAAATACCTTTAAAATTAGGTATCTACGCTAGGGCTTTTTCGTAATGGCTTAGGAACCCTATCCTGGGCATGTCCGACACGCTTTTACCCGATTTATTATATTAATTCCGAACTATATATTTTCACAACACATTATTAAAATAAAATTCTAAGCACACCCATGTTATTCCGCTAACAGCGATGCGATGGGATGTCCTTGTCCTTGTGTATGGAAAATCATTGACCCTTACATCATTTTCAAAAAAAAACTTCAGCTCACCTTGTAATCCTGATCCGGCAGCATGTTGAGCAGGAAGCAGACAACGTTCTGCGGGAACTCATATTTGAACGTCCAGAATATGAACTCGTCAAGCAACGTGTTGTGCGTGAGGCGCGGCGCCAGCGCTGGCAGGTGGCGGTATCTGGAAACAAGGAGCGTTCTGTTAAGCTATCTTTCTTATCTACACCTAGCAGTACCGTGACCGACTGACTGACTGACAGACAGACAACCCACCAAAGCGTGCCAACAAATTAGACGTAGGGTCAGCGTCAAATGTTGTTTATCACTTCTGTACCTTTTCGCTCTACGGCCAGATACAGCGCGTCACACGTGATTGGCAAGTGTGTTATTGCGACATGGTACAAAAGTGATGACCTACTTTTGACGCTGACTGTACATACGTACCTACGCTCGAAAAACATAACCCTCCTTCGACAGTTGGGTAAAAGAACGGTCAAAAGCGAGTCGGACTCGCACACCGAGTGCTCTGTGTCATCATATAATATTATTTGTGTTACTTTACGTACAGTTCTTAAATGTAGAACATACAGACGGGCGTATAGCGCCATCTCTAGTCCGTTAATGGAACTAATGACATTACTTATAATTTCTCAAAAACTGGACTATTTAGAAACATCGCTTTTTTTCACTGTAATCATTACATAAACCTCTATCATGTGGAATTATAATATCACACTTTATATTTTTTTAATGCATCAAAATTCAAAAACTATGCTTCCTAAAAAAATGCTCCTTTATACATGTGTTTCACTTTCACGAGCAAGCACGTGACAGCCGAAAGAGTAGACAAATTTTATACCTAAACTTGACTATTGTTCGAGAGTGAGCCTTCTGTACTTTAAGCGCTATTATATTAACTCTACTTACTGATCAGGCGGTTCCGGCGCAGGAAACGAGTCTAGAGCTTTTTCGTACATCTTGTGAGATTCCGCCATGTAGCAGCCATACTCTGTCTCAGGGAACGGTGGCTCCACCAAGTTTCTGTACATCTGTGGGTGAAAAGGGGCATTGTTAGAACTTGTGTTCACTGGCGTAAGCTTTGGGAATCCGACTTCTCATGACTTCTCATATTATGGCGACTTTGAACACGACAATT
This sequence comes from Clepsis dumicolana, assembly GCA_963691665.1. Classification (NCBI taxonomy): domain Eukaryota; kingdom Metazoa; phylum Arthropoda; class Insecta; order Lepidoptera; family Tortricidae; genus Clepsis; species Clepsis dumicolana. The sequence continues at coordinate 14,401,880 of OY829513.1, forward strand.
AATTATTAGGGATAAGTCCGCCTTTGTACTTGTATCAAAAGAATAAATAATAACATAGTAGAACGGAATCTCTTTTGACCGAGTCCAATAGGCCGCCATTTATATACCTACTTCCCCCTTCACGTTGTTACACCCCTCTGTCATCCATTCGTGTTGCTAGGGTTGCTTGCTATTAAATATTAGGTACTTACGTCTAAAGATAATATCACTAAGACATAAGTGTAGAGTTCACATCACTGATGTTGTAGAACATCCCTAGGGGTCACGTGATGTTGGACATACAGAACATGGCGAGATACCAAAGTGTGGTTATCTAAAAGAAAATCTATAAATCAAGAGTAAAGAGTATTAAAGTGATTTGTTTAATACAAAGGTTTTTATTCGGAAGAACCCGACATTTATTGGCGACGAGGCGGGGAAAACACGCGTGATTGGCGTGGTTACTTATGTTAAGAAAAACATGTCCCACGAGTATGGAGCGGGGACATCGGGTCCGAAATTCGACCCGTACGAAAATGCAAATACCATTCCTGAGAGGTGGCGTACGTGGAAACGAAATTTCCAGTACTATATAGATAGCCAGATAGGGCTCAATGACAAACAAAAGGTGTCGAGGTTGCTCCACCAGGCAGGCCCAGAACTGCAGGAAGTTTACGAAAGCATCAAGGATGTCGAGGCACAAGGTGCCACGGAATATGAAAAATGCATAAACAGATTAAATTCTTACTTGGATCCAGAAGTAAATATAAGCTTTGAAAGACAGAAGTTTAGGAATCTACAAAATGAAGACGGGGAGCCCATAGAACAGTTTGTCTTAAGGCTACGCAAGCAAGCCAGGTACTGCGAGTTCTCAAACATCGAGGAGACTTTAAAAGACCAGCTCATTGAGAAATGCACAGACATCAACTTGACCTATGTGAAGCTGAAAATCAACTTACCAATAATTCTTTTTTAGCTATTCTATTCGATTGTACTACGTTTGTACCGGATAGTACCACTTTTTAAATCGTTTGTACCTCTAAGGGGTGAGAAATACAGGGGTGCTAAAATATGGTTCAAAATCAACATTAAGATACGACATATTTGTTGATGCCATCTGATAGTACATCGTTTGTACCGGATTGTACCACAATAAAAAAAAAAAAAAAATACAAAAAAAATACAAAAAAAAAACATTATTTTTTTAATTTTATGCTAAATCAAAGAATATGGATTCTGCCGGATTGTACCAGGCTTGTACCGGATTGTACCGCTTTTTAAATCGTTTGTACCTCTAAGGGGTGAGAAATAGAGGGGTGCAAAAATATGGCTCACAATCAATCAACATTATAAGCTGAAAATCAACTTACCATAAATTCTTTTTTAGCTATTCTAATCGATTGTACTACGTTTGTACCGGATAGTACCACTTTTTAAATCGTTTATACCTCTAAGGGGTGAGAAATACAGGGGTGCTAAAATATGGTTCAAAATCAACATTAAGATACGACATTTTTGTTGATGCCAACTGATAGTACATCGTTTGTACCGGATTGTACCACAATAAAAAAATACAAAAAAAAAAATACAAAAAAAAACATATTTTTTTAATTTTATGCTAAATCAAAGAATATGGATTCTGCCGGATTGTACCAGGTTTGTACCGGATTGTACCGCTTTTTAAATCGTTTGTACCTCTAAGGGGTGAGAAATAGAGGGGTGCAAAATATGGCTCACAATCATATTTAAACACAGGGGTGCAAATAAACGATTAAGATTTCAATATGAATTCTCTAAATTTTACATTTGGCACAATTAAAAGGGTGGAAATTAAAACGGGTAAGAACGAGTGCAAATGACAAATCGATTTATTTTCTTAAAAATGAAAAACATATAAAACGGTCTAATCCAGTCAAAAATAAATTATAGGATAATGACCCGGGGTGAATGATGACAATACAAACCGAATACACGACGGTACAAACGAGTACTAACGAAAATTCGACTAATTTTATTAAAAATCAATTAACCCTTTAAATGGTCTAATCCGGTAGTAAATAAATTATGGAATTTGTGCCCCTAGGCGAATTATTATAAAACAAACCAAATAATCAACGGTACAACCGGGTAACAAACGAAAAATCGATTTATTTTCTAAAAAATCAATAAACACTTCAAATATTCTAATCCGGTCGAAAATAAATTATGGAATTATGCTTCAAGGTGAATAATGACAATACAAACTGAATACACGACTGTACAAACGGGCACAAACGAGAAATCGATTAATTTTCTTAAAAATCAATAAACACTTGAAATGTTCTAATCCGGTCAAAAATAAATTATGGAATTATGCCCCGAGATGAATAAAGATAACACAAACCAAACGCTTGATGGTACAAACGGGTACAAACGAGTACAAACAAGAAATCGAGACATTTTCTTAAAAAATAACAAACACTTGAAATGTGCCAATCCGGTGGAAAATAAATTATGAAATTTATGCCCCTAGGCGAATGATGATAATACAAACCGTAAACTCTACGGTACAGTCAGGTACAAACGGGTACAAACGAGTACAAACAAGAAATCGATACATTTTCTTAAAAATCAACAAACACTTGAAATGGCTTAATCCGGTGGAAAATAAATTATGGAATTATGCTTCAAGGTGAACAATGACAATACAAACCGAATACACGACGGTACAAACGGGTACAAACGAGTACAAACAAGAAATCGGTTAATTTTCTTAAAAATCAATAAACACTTGAAATGTTCTAATCTGGTCAAAAATAAATTATGGAATTATGCCCCGAGATGAATAAAGATAACACAAACCGAATGCTTGACGGTACAAACGGGTACAAACGAGTACGAACGAGTACAAACGAGAAATCGATTCGTTTTATTAAAAATCAATACACGCTTGAAATGTGCCAATCCGGTGGAAAACAAATTATGAAATTTATGCCCCTAGGCGAATGATGATAATACAAAACGTAAACTCTACGGTACAGTCGGGTACAAACGGGTACAAACGAGTACAAACGAGAAATCGATACATTTTCATAAAATCAACAAACACTTGAAATGGTCTAATCCAGGTCAATAATAAATTATGGAATTATGCCCCGAGATAAATAAAGATAACACAAACCGAATGCTTGACGGTACAAACGAGTACAAACGAGAAATCGATTAATTTTATGAAAAATCAATAAACACTTGAAATGTGCCAATCTGGTGGAAAATAAATTATGTAATTTATGCCCCTAGGCGAATGATGATAATACAAATGGTAAACTCTACGTTACAGTCGGGTACAAACAGGTACAAACGAGTACAAACAAGAAATCGATACATTTTATTAAAAATCAATAAACGCTTGAAATGTGCCAATCCGGTGGAAATTAAATTATGAAATTTATGCCCCTAGGCGAATGATGATAATACAAACCGTAAACTCTACAGTACAGTCGGGTACAAACGGGTACAAACGAGTACAAACGAGAAATCGATACATTTTCATAAAATCAACAAACACTTGAAATGGTCTAATCCAGGTCAATAATAAATTATGGAATTATGCCCCGAGATAAATAAAGATAACACAAACCGAATGCTTGACGGTACAAACGAGTACAAACGAGAAATCGATTCATTTTATTAAAAATCAATAAACACTTGAAATGTGCCAATCCGGTGGAAAATAAATTATGTAATTTATGCCCCTAGGTGAATGATGATAATACAAATGGTAAACTCTACGTTACAGTCGGGTACAAACGGGTACAAACGAGTACAAACAAGAAATCGATACATTTTATTAAAAATCAATAAACGCTTGAAATGTGCCAATCCGGTGGAAATTAAATTATGAAATTTATGCCCCTAGGCGAATGATGATAATACAAACCGTAAACTCTACAGTACAGTCGGTTACAAACGGGTACAAACGAGTACAAACGAGAAATCGATACATTTTCATAAAATCAACAAACACTTGAAATGGTCTAATCCAGGTCAATAGTAAATTACGGAATTATGCCCCGATATAAATAAAGATAACACAAACCGAATGCTTGACGGTACAAACGAGTACAAACGAGAAATCGATTCATTTTATTAAAAATCAATAAACACTTGAAACGTTCCAATCCGGTGGAAAATAAATTATGTAATTTATGCCCCTAGGCGAATGATGATAATACAAACCGTAAACTCTATGGTACAGTCGGGTACAAACGAGTACAAACAAGAAATCGATACATTTTATTAAAAATCAATAAACGCTTGAAATGTGCCAATCCGGTGGAAAATAAATTATGAAATTTATGCCCCTAGGCGAATGATGATAATACAAACCGTAAACTCTACGGTACAGTCGGGTACAAACGAGTACAAACGAGAAATCGATATATTTTCATAAAATCAACAAACACTTGAAATGGTCTAATCCAGGTCAATAATAAATTACGGAATTATGCTTAGAGATAAATAAAGATAACACAAACCGAATGCTTGACGGTACAAACGAGTACAAACGAGTACAAACAAGAAATCGGTCAATTTTCTTAAAAATCAATAAACACTTGAAATGTTCTAATCTGGTCAAAAATAAATTATGGAATTATGCCCCGAGATGAATAAAGATAACACAAACCGAATGCTTGACGGTACAAACGGGTACAAACGAGTACGAAAGAGTACAAATGAGAAATCGATTCGTTTTATTAAAAATCAATAAACGCTTGAAATTTGCCAATCCGGTGGAAAATAAATTATGAAATTTATGCCCCTAGGCGAATGATGATAATACAAACCGTAAACTCTACGGTACAGTCGGGTACAAACGGGTACAAACGAGTACAAACGAGAAATCGATACATTTTCATAAAATCAACAAACACTTGAAATGGTCTAATCCAGGTCAATAATAAATTATGGAATTATGCCCCAAGATAAATAAAGATAACACAAACCGAATGCTTGACGGTACAAACGGGTACAAACGAGTACAAATGAGTACAAACGAGAAATCGATTCATTTTATTAAAAATCAATAAACGCTTGAAATGTGCCAATCTGGTGGAAAATAAATTATGAAATTTATGCCCCTAGGCGAATGATGATAATACAAACCGTAAACTCTACGGTACAGTCGGGTACAAACGGGTACAAACGAGTACAAACGAGAAATCGATACATTTTCATAAAATCAACAAACACTTGAAATGGCTTAATCCGGTGGAAAATAAATTATGGAATTATGCTAAAAGCTGAATAATGACAATACAAACCGAATACACGACGGTACAAACGGGTACAAACGAGTACAAACAAGAAATCGGTTAATTTTCTTAAAAATCAATAAATACTTGAAATGTTCTAATCCGGTCAAAAATAAATTATGGAATTATGCCCCGAGATGAATAAAGATAACACAAACCGAATGCTTGACGGTACAAACGAGTACAAACGAGTACAGTAGTATATAATTGGTTACTCTGGATCAAGGAAATCTAGAGCAACCAATTATGTATTAGAATAGATTAAGTTAAGTACCTAAACATTATTCATTACTTCTATTCAAAAATTAAGGGTAAGCTAGAGGAGTAAATTAAACAACAAATTACATATTTACCAGTACATAAACATTTATTAATAAAATACGGTTTCTAAGATTAAAAAATAAACAATTTGATACAGTGAAACATTTCCATTCTAGGTATCTTATATTTATAACAATGTATAACGGTAAATGTATAACGTGTCCGATTGTAGGGACCCCTCAATTTTATCTATGACGCAGCGGGTCGCTTCGTACACATTGTCCGTGAGTTGTTCACAGCGTATTGGACGCATAGTTCACCATTGCACTTGCACATTTGGTCATTTACATCTATTTTGTCGCCGTCAAATATTTCGATTTTTCTCACTTTTATCGCTCCGTTGCGATGTGGCTTCTTGATAAAAGAATAAACCGGAGTCTCTGCTTTTCTTTTACGTAGTCCCAGACCCAGACGTGGTTGGGCTGAGGGCCTCCTCTGCGCCGCAGTGTCTGGCACGAAGTTAAAAAGGTGCTCTGATGTATCCTGAAACGATGAATAGATGTTCTAATTAACGACTAAATAAAATTTGCTTAGACGACTGTAGGTAGGCATGCATTTTAATAGAATTTATACTTTCATAAAAACACTTCGAAAACTTATATTTTTACTTGAAACAAATAATAAACTATAAATTTGAACTAGTTACATGAATTAAGACCAATAATATTAAAAGGGTACTTACCGACATATCAACAAGAAGACTGTTCACTTATAAACTAATTGTTGCACTGATTATTTTCTTCTAAATTAAAGAATTTATATTCAGGAAGGAACATGCTATTATAGTTCAAAATCGACTATTTATTGCGATTATAGCGAAATTACAAATTAGGAAAGTTAATATGGAGCGTTTGGTGCCATAAGTAAGTTGATTCCGTCTGTGTTTACGTTCATACATAAATTATAAGGTTGTCTGTCGGTAGAACAAAATATTACTACATGCATTACGCATACGAGTGGCTTTAATTCCATAGGAAATAAGGCCTGTATTTAAAGCCGTGCGTACATTAGTGCTTTAGCCATTTTTATAAATACAATGCGACTCTTCATTAACCACTACATGTATACCTAATAAACAATACAGAAAAAAGGTACATAGCAGTAACAAGGTAAGCGATACCTTTACAACAGAAAGAAGAAGAAAGGAGCAATAAAAAAAATAATGCTTATTTGTTAATTATTTGTAGGTTCATTTATTAAATCGCAAGTAAATACTGAGGATAGCATTAGTTTATCAAATACACTTTGACACCATCGCTACCATGTATGTCGTAGGTAACCTAAACAATATGCCAGCGATAAAATTGAATACGCAAACTGAGCAACCTTATCTCTGAGACATAGGGTAGTAAATTGGATAAAGTTTATTGATTTTAACGCATATTGCATTTGGGAAAATGCAATATATGCCTATCTCATGCGGATTTTACAAAAAAGGACTCTGAAACCACGTGGTTCTCATAATATTTAAACAGAGTATCTAAGATCGGGAACATCATTCCAAGCTTCCCGCGGGCCAGCCATAACCTCTTCTTCGAGTTCCGAGTTATCCAGAATATACCAAAATGTGAGTACCAGATATTTTTACCTTTTCTTATTTTAAACAGAATATTCTATGATACAGAGCTTGGTAAACTTATTTAATTAAAAAAAATAATTGCGCAAGTCCCTTTATGTAAAAGTGCATCTATTCGAATATAGCATATTTTTATTACTTAGACTCTTTCAAATAGATGATAACACATGTGCTTCGTATACGCAAAGCGCGTGAATAGCATATCTACTCGAATATTCAAATTAATCATAAATTTAATACTTAACATGCAAATGTAAGCTACGTAAGTTAAGATATTCCAAATATAATTGTCTATTTAAATTGATTTACTTTGTTAATAGATATAAAAGATGTTTATTCTATTTAAATAGATTCACATTTTGAATAGATACAGTATACGTACTTTCTATTTAAATAGATTCATATTTTGAATAGATTTGCATTTTTAATGTATGTCCCTATTTCGAATAAACTATTGTTTCATTTTGATTTGAATAGATGGAAAACCTGTGTTGTACAGTAAGGGCTTCAAATATGTATCTTTTTAAAGTACTCTGATTTTACCCTGCAATTAAATATTTAGAGTGCAATGCTGGTTATGTAAATATTTATATATCGAAAAGAGTGTTCTATTTTAATTGATTCGGTTTGAATAGATGTGAATAGATGTAACTACATTGATTTTATTTTATTTTATATGAGAGGGGCAAACGAGCAGAAGGTTTATTTAATGGAGATCAATCACCGCAGAAAATAAATATGAATTAATCAATAGAGTCAAGTGCTTAAAATATTTTATCCATGCAAGTACACGGAATCATTAATGCAATTAAGTGCTTAACGTGCAAATGCAATGAAAGTAAATGTTCCTATTATAATTATTATCATGATTCAGTTATTTACTAATTTTATTGTGTATTTATTACAGGTCCAAGTCTGATGTGAATGCTGACATCCTTTTCCCCTCTGAAGATGATTCATCGGCGGAGGAAACACAAGTCTTAAAGAAAAACAGCAAAGCTAAGAAGAGATCGTTTTGTGAAGATTCACGGTCTTCGAAGCATGGTGAATCGACAAGGTCAAGTACTTCTTCAGTGTCAAGCTCCAAGAAAATGAAACCAAGTATTCGTCCAATCACTTCGGTCAAAAAAACCACTATGCATGATCTGTTTGGAACTGACAGCGAAGATGAGGCGCCCGAAGTTAATAAGGAGTGCGGTAATAAGAAACCCTTACAATGTTATCTGACTAGGCGAGTAGCCAACGGCTTTAGTCGGCAGGCGGTTAATGAGAAGCTCGGGTCTCACTACATAGAGCTCAAGGTGTACAAATGCAGTGAAGTTGAAGACATAGCGCCGATGAACCGATGACGCCATGCTGTAGTTACTATTAAAAACAAAACTGATACTGATACACCTGCATGGGATTTGCTGTCCCATCACAATGACCAGAAAAGAATTTAAAGTCCCGCCTACATTCATTTCTTCTTACTATTAATTTTTACTCTTACTTGCGAAACAAAACAATATTTCAGCATTATATTCAATGATTTAGCGTATTAAATATTAGCCGCATTATACCTATCTTGTACTTACTAGTGGTAGACTTTAAAATAAATCGTTTGACTTTTATCATATAAATATGATTGTGTTATTTGTTGTTTTTATTACAGCCCCCCCAATGCAGTCAGAGGTCACAACAGTGGCAAGAAAAAAATATATTAATACGATTAATTGTGATAAATGTCATATTACATTACCGTGATGTCGGTACCACTATCATGTTAAAACAAACTTGCATAAATCGAATTGTTTATTAACGACTGAATTCAAGAATATTAAAATTATTGCTACAGCTTTTAAAAAAAGAATAATGACCTATAGATTAAATCCTACGCAAGAAGTTGAGTACTTCGTACCAGAAGCATTCTTGCAAAGCAATGTTGAGGATGTTATAAAACTGATAAACATGTCTTTATCTAAACATGAGTGCATAAAAGTTAATTTCGAGTTTTACGCAAGCTTTATACAGCCAAAGAATAATGATCAACAAGTTAAGTCATTTAATACAAAATATGAGGTAATTTATAAAAGCAGAGATCTAAGTGAATTTTATACAGATGCTGTAAATTCTATAAAAGATAAATTGGCTGAATTTTAGCATTGCGAATCAGGGTGGACGTTACTTTCAATAAGTCACTTGGAAATAAATATCAATAAATACAGTCCTTTGAGAGGCGGTTCTTTTATAGATCTGCCCCTTAAAATAAAGAATACAAAAAGTTGTATAAAACAAAGATGATCATTGTTTCTTATGGTCTATTGTAGCTGCTCTATATCCATGTAAAAGTAACGTATGCAGACCACAGTCATATCCACATTATTCTACAGTGTTTAATGTTCAGAGTATGACATTCCCGCCTTCCATAAGTGATATAAAATTATTTGAAAACATAATCCAAGTATAAGCATAACTATTTATGGTCTAGATAATAAAAACAATGTGACTGGCCCTTTATACAGTACTCAATCACGACAAATAAACCATGTTAATTGACTATTTATTGAGAAGAACGGGAAACAACACTATTGCCTCATTAAAGATCTTCTACGACTAGTGAAAAGTCAAGTATAATGTATTTATGTGAGGCTTGTTTGCAGTTTTATTCGAGTAACTTAAAGTATAATTCTCATAGATGTTCTAAGATCCTTACTGTATTACCTGATAAGAACACGACAATGTGTTTTAAGCATTTTGAGAGAAAGCAAAAAATTAATTTTGTGATATATGCTGATTTTGAAAGCATACTTAGTAATTGCTCAGATCATAATATTGGTAACACTAAGAAAACAAAGTTACATAAACCTTCTTGTTTTGCTTTCTATATTTGTTGCTCACACGACTCTAACTTGAATAAATTTGTATCGTATAGAGGTCCAGACTGCGTCAAGAAATTTATTCAAAGTTTAATAAGAGAAGTTGAAGAAATTTATAAGTTGTTAAGAATAAACAAGCAAATGTCTCCTTTAACAACTGAGGACATGAATCAGTACCAAAATGCTAAAATATGTCACATCTGCGAAGAATTACTCTTTGATGATAAAGTCGCGGATCACGATCATATTACATCCCAGTTTAGAGGTGCTGCACACTCGCATTGTAACCTGTTGTTTCAAATATGTCCGTTTGTACCAGTGGTTTTTCACAATTTATCAGGTTACGATTGCCATTTATTCATAAAAGAATTAGCAGAATATCCCGGCGAAATACAAATCATACCGAAAACAAAAGAAAAATACATAACATTAACCAAATTTTTACCCACGAAAGACCCAAATTTTAGCATGCAAGTAAAATTTCTAGATTCATTTCAGTTTTTGAGTTCAAGCTTAGACAATTTAAGTAAAACATTGAACGACGAAGACTTCGTTTATCTTTCAAGTTGTTTCGAAAACAATAAGACTCAAATAAACTTAATTCGTCAAAAAGGTATATATCCCTACGAATATATTGATGCATGGTCTAAATATAATGAAAACTCTTCCGACCAAGAATTGCTTCTATAACACCATTACTCAAGAGCATATATCCGACGAAGAATACATGTTAGCTCAAAATGTTTGGACTACTTTTGGCATAAGTTGTCTAAGAGAGTACACAGATTTATATTTAAAATGTGATGTTTTGTTGCTATGTGATGTCTTTGAAAATTTTAGAAACACTCGTTTAAAATATTATCGCCTAGATCCTGTTTATTACGTCACGTCACCTAGTTAGAGTTGGGATGCAATGTTACTGTATACTAAAGTACGTCTAGAATTAATTGATGATTTAGAAATGTACCAGTTGCTAGAGAGCGGAATAAGGGGCGGGCTTGCTCAATGCTCTTTAAGGCATGCGAAAGCAAACAATAAATATCTTCCTGAATATGATGATCGGGAACCTTCATCGTATTTAATATATTTAGATTGCAATAATTTGTATGGTTACGCCATGATGAAAAAGATGCCCATATCAGATTTCAGTTTTTTAACAAAAGAGGAAATTAATAATTTTGATATACTCAGTGTTGGAGATGAAGACGATTTGGGCTATATTCTGGAAGTAGATTTAGCGTATAGCGGTCGTTCGCACAACGCACATAGTGAATTGCCTTTTGCGCCTGAAAAAATTATACCTCCGGGCGGCAAAACACCTAAATTGATTGCTAATTTACATGATAAATTAAATTACGTTATTCATTATATTCACTTGCAAGAATGCCTGAAACAGGGTCTTGAATTAAGAAAAATTCATCGCGTCGTCCGATTTCGTCAGGATAATTATTTAAAAAAATACATCAACTTAAATACTCAGTTACGTCAGAATGCAGAATCAGCATTCAATAAAGACTTCTTCAAATTACTAACAATGCTATATTCGGCAAAACTATTCAAAACAAACGTAAGCAAGCGGTTGTAAAATTAGTTACACAATGGGTTGATAAAAATAACAGGACAAATAAAAATATAGGTGCTGAAAGGTTAATCGCGAAACCGAATTTTAAAAACATATCTATATTTTCTAAAACTTTTGCTGCAATTCAACTAAATCCCAATAAAATAATACTTGATCGCCCTATATATATTGGTTTCAGCGTTCTTGAATACGCTTAAACTCATTTGTATAAATTCCATTACAATTTCATTAAAAATAAATACCAAGATCACGCTAAATTGTGCTATACTGATACCGACAGCTTACTATACTTAGTAAATACTGACGATTTTTATAAGGATATGTCCAAACATTTGTCTGAATTAGATACAAGTAATTTTTCAGCTGACAATCCATACAATTTGCCAATCGTAAATGCTAAAGTTCCCGGGTTATTCAAAGATGAAATGGGAGGGAGTGTAATTTCTGAATTCGTAGGACTTAGAGCCAAACTTTACTGTATTAAAAGTCTTAAAGTACAAATAAAAAAAGCTAAAGGTATATCTAAGGCGATAAACGACTTGAATTAAACAACTATAAAAATACGCTGCTGAATAATAAGCAACTTAAATGTAAAATGCATATGATTAAATCTATGAAGCATGTTATATATTCCCAAGAAGTCAAGAAGTTGGTTTTGAACAGAAATGAAGACAAGAGACAGGATCTTGCAAACCAAATAGATACGTTGCCTTGGGGGCATTGTGATGCCATATGACCGATATTTATTTAATAAGTTTATCTTTTAAAGATAGTGTATATAAGATTTTTTTTAAAGTTGTTATTAAATTTCAATATATTAAGTTAAACAATATGACACGTTTTATTTTCACACCCAATCTTTGCATAAATAGACACACACACACACACACAACACACACACACACACACACACACACACACACACACACACACACACACACACACACACACACACACACACACACACCGTCTAATGTACATAACTTATTAAGTATATAGACATTAGCAATGTTCAATCAACTTCATTACCATGAAGTTCGTAAAGCAAGCACAAACTTTAGAAGTGAAAACTATAAATTTAGAAAATCCCAAGCATCAGGTAAAACATAGTACTCTGTTGCCCAACACAATCCGTTGTATAATATGTGGACCTTCTAACTGTGGTAAAACTAATGTTATGCTGAATCTACTGTTACATAAAAATGGTTTAATGTTTAAGAATATTTATTTATATTTAAAGACTGCCTTCCAACCAAAGTACGTTTTTTTAAGACAAATTATGCAGAGAGTTCCAGGAGCTGAATTCTTTTTATTTAACAACAGTAAAGAAGTTCTTCATCCTAATGATGTTTTCACAAATTCTATTATGATTTTTGATGACGTTGCGTGTGAAAATCAAATGAACATTCGAAATCACTTTGCTATGGGAAGACATAGACAAATTGACTGTTTTTATCTATCTCAAACTTATTCGAAAATACCCAAGCAGTTACTACGAGATAATGTCAATCTATTAATTGTCTTCAAGCAAGACAACACAAATTTAAAACATATACACAATGAGCATGTCAATGCAGATATAGATTGGGTTCAATTTGAACGGTTGTGTTCTACTGTATGGCAAGATGCATTTAACTTTTTATTAATAAATAAAGATTGCGCAATAAATAACGGACGATATAGACAAGGATTTGACACATTTGTTTACTTTTAACTTTCTCATATATTATAGTTTCTAGTTTAAAAATCTCACTTGAAGAGAAGTGTCCGTTTAAAACGGCAGTGATATTATTATATGGAAAATACAATGGAAATCGATTTAAAAGCGCAACTCATTAAATCGGTAAACAACAAAGAACAAAATAAAGATGATTAAAAATGAAGATGATGAAGCTGATCTGAATTTCAAAAAAGCATTTAAAATTGTTGGCTGACAATTGTTATCGGAAATAGCTAGCTAATGACTTTTCGTTACTGCTGGTGGCGGCTGGCGGCGGCTGGCGGCGGCTGGCGGCGAGCAGTCGGCGACATGCTGAAATGCTGGTCGTTTTCTACGGTTTCTGAACGCATTATAAAGGACTTATGATATGTGTGTAGATAAAAATACTAACTATTGGGACTTAACAAAAAAAAAACTTAGTATCAATATAATATATCAAGTTGTCAATTCGGTATTCTAAGAAATTGAGACACTCCAAGATCACAGATAACTAATATTAGAATGACAGCTCATCCAATTATTTACCTTATGTATGTGTATGTATTTACTCAACGTTGTCAAGTTGTCTTGATAAGTTTCATCTACTATGTCAATGTAAAGAAGTTTCAAGTACTAATTAAACATTATTCTCGGAAATGTTGAAGTCATACTCCGTCCTGTAAAGCTGAATAAGTGCGAATCGGACTCGCGCACGGGGTTCCAAACCCAATATTTTTATTTTATTTTTTTTACTTGTACAGTGAGACCTTGCTTAGTGTAAAATTTCATGATTCTAAGTCAATAGAAAGTATCAGGAAGAAGATAGAAAGAAAACAGAAAACTTCTCGTCTTCACTTTTAAGGTAAGGAACCCTAAGAGTAGCACACGTCGCACGCTTAGAATTAAAGTGACTCAATTCTTAATATGACATATTGCAAAATTTCATTTAAAATCTAAACCTATAAAGTTTATTTAAGATTTATCATGTATTTAGAATTGAGTCACTTTAATTCTAAGCGTGCGACGTGTGAGCTACTGAAAATGAGTCACGTACTTAATAACTAAAGCAAATAATTCCTAGGTAGTTATAAAAGCAAGAGACAAATAAATATAAAATAAATGCGAAAGTAACTCCGTCTCTCTGCATTTCTGTCTCTGTCTGTCTGTTTCTTACCTCTTCACGGGAAAACCGCTGCACCAATCTAGATGAAATTTGGTAAGAAAATAGTTTGAATATTGAGGAATAACATAGGCTACTTTTTATTCGGGAAAATTATGTAGTTCCCGCGGGATAGCGATAACCGAAAACTACGCGGACGAAGTCGCGGGCAACAGCTAGTATTTATTATATATCGTGATATTCAATAAAGAGTACTTGTATTATATTGTATATACAAGTACTATAAACTCAATAGAACTAAAAACTATGGAATTATTATACAATATTCAATATCTCAATCTAATGTTTGCTTTCGCTCACGACTACGCAATAAGAAAAAGTCGTAAGCAATAATAAAACTGCGTTCTCTGCAAATCGGTGTTCGATAAACGATAAAGGCTTTCGGTCGTGAGTAAGAGATAATTTGCAAATGACAAATAATTTTGGACGAACTGAAAAGGGACCTGGGAAACTGTTCCCACAGAATCCATATTCAAAAATACGCGTTTACAGTCGAATAAATTCAACTCGCTTAAAATAAAATGATCGCTCTATGTCTTGCAATTTTCCCGTTTGAAATTTTATAATTTTAAAGAATTTGATTTTGTCTACGACTTCCGCTTTTGGATGGGAGCTCCAGAAGTTACATGCATCATCATCACGGACCACGTGTAGACTGATGAAATGCTATTAATATGTTTATCTACACACATATCATAAGTCCTCTATAATGCGTTCAGAAACCGTAGAAAATGACCAGCATTTCAGCACGTCGCCGACTGCTCGCCTTAAAATAACTCAACTTCGCCTCGTTTCATAAAAACACACGCTAAAACGGCTTGTTAAAATATTCCGAATTAACCATTAAGTTACTTATGGCAAGTGCATGTATCAGGCCAGGCTCTGATAAGTAGCTGTCGAAAGTAGCCCCTCAATGTCAGTTTTAAATGATTCGCGGTTAATTGCATTAGACATAATGAAAACGGGATATAGACCGCGATTACCTTTGCCCGTGATCATGATGCATGCAACTGCATCGAAATATCGGGAGCTCATCAAACCTACATAAGGTAATCGCGGTCAATATCCCGTTTTCATTATGTCTAGCCCCTCAATGTGACTATAGCTTTAAAAATTCTGAATTATTTTCACTTTACCCCCAACGAGCAAGATAGCGTTTACTCCGGGCGTTAAGCGACCGTCTCTTTTACCCAAAGGAACGTTGGACAGGGACAGCTTTTATTATTTGCGATAAACGTTAGTGTGTCGTTTCTTTGAAGCACATGATTGATCTTGACGATGATAAGTAGGTAATGCAACGATTACGTACCATTGACTTACTAACACCACGGACTTTGGGTCTAGTAGGTACAAATTTCAATCAAATCATCAATTTTCTAATCAATTTCAAATTTTCTAATCAATTTTCTATCATTCATCGTCTTTGTACCGGGGTACAATACGGCCCTTTTCGATGACAGCCATACGTCACAGCGCTGTCGTTCGACCAAACTAAGACTAACTGACGCAGGATTTGTGGTCTTTTTTGCAAATTAGTGGACTTTTGGTTCGGACGTTATCAAGCGCTAACCCGAAGTCCATAGTGTTGGTAAGTCAATGTTGCGCACCGAAGAAAGGATCGTTTAGACAACAAATAATCAAATACAAGATAGGTCATTTCTTCGTCTCTACTAAATACCTACCAATAATACGGGGTGCGTTTTAATGAACCATCAAGAGTTCTGCCAGGGATTGAGTAAGTCTAAGTTAGCACCGCCGTAAAATTGTTTATGAACTAAAAAACAATTATGAACTAAAAAACAATTACTTTGCTCACCCGCGACCACTAATGACAAATAGTTATATCTGTGCGGCAAATGTATGTTTCCATGCAACACCTCCACCTCCACTGCTACACGAATCAACACATGCCACGCAGACCCAACTATCACCACCACCACTATACTAAACGCTGACGCGTTTCGGCACTCTCCACGAGGCCATTTACGAAGCACAACAACAACCGCTCAACATGCCACCACTTCCACTACTGACATATGTAAACCATGTACTTAACTTAGTTAATGACAAAACCAACGTACCCACTAATATTTTATAAATTCCAAACTACCCTTTTATGTAAGTCCTAAACTACCCTTTTTTAAGAAATGAATTCCAAACTACCCTTTTTATTTTTATTTTTAATCTACGCCAGGTACCTCGTTATTTTTAACCGAGTACGGTAAAAAGAGAAGTCATGTTCTCATTATTACTATGACACATTATTAAAATTAGAACCAAGTCGTAACAAAGGCGAAGAAACCAAATTAACTTGTTCATTAATAATAGACCCCATGTTGTTGTACCTAATTATTTCCAATTGTTCTAAAACCGATAGCCGCAAACCCTTATCACAATAATGTAAAATTTCGTACGTATCTGAGTCTAACAACGAATGATTCGTGTCTAATAAATGCTTGGCAAAGTTTGATTTCTCTGGATGATCATGCCTATATGACGAGACATGCTCTTTAAATCTAGTATCAAAGCTTCGACCGGTTTGTCCAATGTATACTTGACTACAGTCGCCACAAGTGAATTTATATACGCCCGACCTGTTCCCTTTATCCACCTTTTCTTTGTTATTACAAAGTCTAGAACGTAAAGAATTAGTAGTCTTAAAGGCAACATTGATGTTATTTGATTTTAAAAAATTATAAATCTTGTCAGACAACCGGCCAACATAAGTAATACTAGATCTAAATTTGTTAGTAGGCTGAGATGGCAACGCAGAGTAAAGCATGCTATTCACTATCCGTCCCTGCTTCTTTTGAACCAGACTATTAACCATTGCTGTACTATAACCATTTGTTGTTGCTATCTGATATATAGTATGTAACTCAGAATCATAATGCTCTTTCGAAAGAGGTACAGTTAGTAGTCTATGTACATAACAATGGAAAGCAGCCAGTTTATGCTGCCATGGGTGAGTAGAATTTGCAGGTATGACAGTATCTGTGTACGTAGGCTTACGGTAAATTTGAAACTGGTGCCTATTATTTACTCTTGTGATAGTTAAATCCAAAAAATTCAATGAACGATTTTCCTCTAATTCTCGTTTGAACTTTATTTTTGGATGTTTGTTATTGAGAGCACTGATAAACAAATCTAGCTGCCTCATACTCCCCTTCCAACATAAAATTAAATCATCAACATACCTATAATAATATACTAAATTGCTGTTCCCCACTATATATTGTTTTTCAAAGTTATAGTTATAGGTAACTTTTCTTTCTCAGTGCTAAATTTCAACTATACCTACTTAAATTATAAAACGCAACGTTGCGAGGGCAAAACGCCGTCGAAGGTGTGCAAGGAGGGGTCGCGGCGCGCGGGCGGGGCGGTGCCGAACGAAACGAGTTATCGCGCGGGGGCGCGGGCGGGTGGCGCGGGCGCGTCTCAGCGGGGCTGGCGGGGGGACTTCGCTTCTGAGGCCCGAACGGGCAGGGCATGCAGTGCAGACGCAAGAGAGCAGTTGACGGCGTTAGTTGTGTCTATTTTGTGGTTGTTTGTGACTTTCATGTCTTTTCGTATTCTGAGTTTCATTGTTGTGGTTTTAGTATTTCCATTGTTGAAACAAACTGTCTGAGACAGATTTTTCTCTTCGTTGACTGCCGAACTATAAAAGATAGTGGTTTTTCTTTAAATAGGTATTGTCTTTTGTGTAACTTTCGCAGATTTGCGTAATTTAAAAGGATTAATAATATATTATATACCTATAATCCTTCATCAAATAGTTCTTGTTCCTTTCTTATTGTTTCGATTGGTATTGTGTCGATTCGTGGTTGAGGTTTTCGCATTTCTAGTACCTATTCCTTACAGTAACCAGGTACTGACACAAATTATGCTCTTCGTCGACTGTCGAACTATAGAAGGTACTGATTCTTTAAAGTATTGTCTTTTGTGTTTCTTTCGCAGATTTGCGTAACTTAAAAGGATTAATTATATATTATATACCTATAATCCTTCATCAAATAGTTCTTGTTCCTTTCTTATTGTTACGATTGGTATTGTGTCGATTCGTGGTTGAGGTTATCGCATTTCTAGTACCTATTCCTTACAGTAAACAGGTACTGAGACAAATTATGCTCTTCGGCGACTGTCGAACTATAGAAGATACTGATTCTTTATAATATTGTCTTTTGTGTAACTTTCGCAGATTTGCGTAATTTAAAAAGATTAATTATATGTATACCTATAATCCTTCAAATAGTTCTTGTTCCTTTCTTATTGTGTCGATTCGTGGTTGAGGTTTTCGCATTTCTAGTAAGTACCTATTCCTTACAGTAAACAGGTACTGAGAAAAATTATGCTCTTCATCGACTGTCGAACTATAGAAGATAGGTACTGACAGTGTAATACAAAAAAGTTAAACGTGTCTAAGAATAATCTATTGCAAAATCAACCGTAAATGAATGGATTATTTTTTAGACACGCGTTCAACGCCTGTGATTCTTCAGATTTGCGTAACGTAATAGGATTAAATAAGAATATCCTTCATAAAATGGTCCTTGTTACTTTCTTATCGTTTCATTTCGTTTCGTAGTTATGGTTTTCGTATTTTCAGTATGCTAGGTACGTCCTATGCCTTACAGTAAAGAGGCACTGAGACAAATTAAGCTTTTCGTCGACTGTCTAACTGTGGAAAAAAGGTTTTTTTTTTATTTATTTTTTTGTGTATGTTTCACAGATTTGCGTAACGTAAAAGGAATAAGTAAATAAGAATACCCTTCATAGAATGATTGTTGTTACTTTCTTATCGTTTCATTTAATTTAATAAGTGTTGAAAAAAGTATATATTATAATTCATTTTCCAGGGGTTATAGTGTATACATACTGTAAATTTTTTTCGGATTCGTCATATTTCACAACCATTTTAAAGCCAGCGAAATTATGAAACTCACTTTTTATTAATTAGTATCAGCCCGTTGGCCTCGACTTAAAAAAAATATGTTGTAGTAGCGTAATAGTACACTTATTCATTATTGTCAGTCGCGGAATACATGTTCAATCAAAATGCCGACAGCACCAGCCTATACGGTGGACGAAGTCTTTGAGGCAATAAAATATTTGTCTTTCTATTACCTGAATGACGATAATGAATGCAAGTTGTTTTCGTTAGCCGAACCAGTTTGGGACCATGCACATGAAAAGTTGCCAAAAATGAGCAAAAAGTACATCTATCTGTACATTTCAAAAAAACGCAACGGAATTCACGAAAGACTTTTAAAATACCAAAATCTTCCGAACCCTCCTGACATGTCTAAGCTAGGCATAGACGAAAGTCGTGCCTCTAACTGGTCGATGGAGGAGGCTCAAAAAAATTTACCTGAATTCCCTCCCATGCGAAAGACAATATACGTGTCAAAAGAGGATCATCTGAGAATAAAATCCTGTTTATTCTCATACAACGAACACGACAAACCAACTTTGACGCCTGGTTGGGTGGACACGTTATATTCCCTGCTATGGGAGAAACTGAAGCTTCCGTGCCCGTTTGGATTCGGTTATGCTCAAATAAACGAAAACCCAGGAGAATCGTTGCTGACAGTACGTGGTCAATGTCGAGAATGTAGAAATGTCGTACACATTCATCTGCCAACAGTTAGATTATCGGACAAGGGAATGGCGATTTACGTCTCGACCCTCGACAGTACTGGCATCGTGCATAAGAAAAAAAGATTTTTATCCGGAACGGAACGTTTGGCTGTAGTCAAAGAATTGCAGGCAGAAGGTGTATACGTCTGGCGGAGGGAAAACGCACATCAAAATATGGAATTCGGTGACCCTGAGCCAGCACATTTATATACGGAAGATGTGTTACGTAAGGCAACGCAGCTAGAAAATGACAAACAATTGGGTCTTACCAACGTTTCTGATCCCATCCGCTCTGTAGAAAAATTGCAATACGAGGCTGAATTTGCGGGTTTTCTAAAAGAAGTCTGTACAAATAAGTTTTACACTTTTTATTGGAGTGCAGAACAAATGTATTTGTACAAGGCAACTTTTAAGTGTGCAGAGTGTGAATCTGGTTCTTTGTCAATCGACGCTACAGGATCATTAATAAGCCGAATTAAAAGGCCGGACGGTACCAGTCGCAGTATATTTCTGTACCAAGCAGTAGTACCTTTTCACGGAAAAATTCTACCAGTGAGTCAAGTGATTTCTGAAAAGCATGATGCTAATTTCCTTTCTTACTGGTTAAGAGAGTGGCGGCGATCCGGTGCACCAACCCCCACAAAAGTGGTGACGGATTGCTCCTTGGCTTTGCTAAATGCCGTTTGTATGGCTTTTAGCGACTGTTCTTTAAGTGTGTATGTTGATATCTGCATAAAATGGCTCCAATCATCCGAAGAAAATGCAAGACCACCGTGCATAGCGCGCATTGATATAGCGCATAACATCAAATTCGTGTGTCGTTGGAAATGCTTTGAAGGAAAACATTTCAGCGTAAAAGATTTTTTTGTCAGATGTGTCGGGCTCTTAACAAAGTGTGATGACATAAACAGGTTTCGGGATGTATTTTGCGACATTCTGCTCATCGCAATGTCAGAGACTGAGATCATCGATAGTGATGAAAGTCGTAGCTGTTACGCGGCTCAGTTACGTCTCATGGAAGCGATTAAAAACCATGCCCTCTGTTATGAATTAGAAAAAAAAAGTGATGAACATGACAATGGAAATTTCGACGAAGACAGTCCGGATGACTGCATTACTGGATCGGAATTCATCAACAATCTCGTTGCTGAATGTAAATCCCTTTTAGTCGAAGGTGGTAGAGCAAACCCTTACTACTGTCCCGATTTCGCTACAAATTTTATCAGGTTGGCGAAACTTTTCCCTCTGTGGACTGCCGTCATGACACAGAATAATTCATCGGTCGCCACATCATCATACAGCGAGGAATATTTTCGGGAAGTGAAACAGCTGGTCCTGAAAAGAAAATCAGCCTTACGAGTGGACAAATTTTTGGTGATACACATGCGATCACTTGCAGGAACGACGAAAATCCTCCACGCTTTGCACCAGGCTAAAGATGAAGCAAAGCAACTACGCGACAAGAAAAGAAAGATACATGAAGAAGAATTTAAGGAAGCCGATGCAAGACTCACGAAACACGAGGAAGTCTCCCCAAACTATAGCGATGACATAGTTGCCTTTAACGAGGTTGCACTGAGCGAGAAAGATGTCACGTGGAGTGAGATAAGGCCGTGTGAAGACGAAATCGTAGAAAGTGAAATAACGAAGGGCGAGGATGACGTTACGGCGGACAAGCTCACAAAATACAGTGACGAAGAATTTGGTTCACCCTTGATGTTGTCCCGGTCAATCGAGACAGATACACCTAGACCCAAGAAAACCGACGATGATCCGGTTGATGCGTTCGATCTCAAAAATGGTGATAGCTCAAATGCACATCTTAATGCAGAGGAAACGTGGAAAGGCAAGAGTCGTGATAAAAAAAAGCGCGGTAAATTTTTGCGCCCATGTCCCGACATTGAACATCGTCATGTTAGGCCAAAATGTATAACTTCTGCTGTACCGTTGTTGAAAAACGGATTGCTCCTTGGGCCTGTTAAGCTGAAAAACAAAAACATTATGGTCCGTAACACGTGCCCATTCGATTCCGTATCCCAATCAATGCTGGTCGCTTATCGGGACTGGGCCAGTTATCAAGATTATATGGCATCCACGACAAATCGTTTTGTCGCTTTCGTAAAGCTGCTCGATAAGTCAGGCTGCATAACAAAAGTTTATAAGGAAAGGGCCGAGATAATGCATGAGATTAAAAAAAATGATGGTGGAGTTTTGGATTGCAGGATGAACGTCAGCAACTTGATAAAACATCTGTTAAAGGATGAACCGTCATACACAATTGATAGTCATTGCAACTCGTGCAAGAAAGATGACAAATTACAGGCGGTTATAGTCGAAGTGGATGTCAAGCCATTTTATATTCACGGAATACAATTCTTGAACCAAGTTTTAAAAGATCAACTGCATCAAAATAGGAAGTGTGCGGCTTGCAGATCAGATGTGAGGGCAACAATCACAATGGGTAATCACATCATCATCGACATTGAGTGTCTGCAATGGAGCCGGCTTGCCAAAGAACTTGGACATCCGGAGTGGCCAGGAACTCTCACAGTAGGTAAAATGCCGGAAAGACTTAAAATCGCGAATGCGACTTATATCATCCAGTCGATAATTGAATATGTTGGTGACTCACAAACAGCGGAGCCCTGCAAAATTCAATCTGATATATCGATAGGCCATTACATCGCTCATGTGCGTCGAATAACAGGGCGGTGGGAAGTTCATAATGACATTCTCATTGGCGGTAAGTCCGTAATCGCAACGGCACGAATGTTATTAGAAAAAAAAAAATTGTCTCTTCTCATCTATATCAAAACAAATTAAATTAATCAATTATCAATATTAAATATTCAAAATCACTGATGTAGATTTTTTTGTATTTATTTAGATTTTGTTAAATTGTACGTTTTCCATAAGGACGTTTCCTTCTTAAACAAAAAAAATCAACAATAAAAATACCCGACTGAAAAAAAGTTTAAGGTACGTAGTATAGTTAAAAAAAGAAAAATTAAGAATCAAAAAAGGCGGTTTCAATTAAGGAATGAAAAAGAAGCTTTAAATGAAAAAAAAAACGAAAATATATAAAATAACAAAAAAAATGTTTGCTTTTAAAATAGAAACAAGTTTAAAATGAAGAATGAAAATTAAAATACCTGATTGAAAAAAATTCAGTACTTAGTTAGGCCTTAAACAGAAAAAAGTTTAAAATTAAGAATGAAAAAAAGAAGTAAATTGTAAAATCAAGAATGAACAAATATGTTTAAAAAAATAAATAAAAAAGTAACCACTACAAAAACTACAACCTTGACGAATGGTGTAGGGGCTTAAGCTTCAGTATGTGGCGAACCAATGTAGTAAAAGATCGAGGTGGTTAGAAGTCGGGCTACTATCGTTAATTATTTTTTTTGTGAATTCGTACATTTCCTAAGAGCTTCATGAGGAGATCTCTTCGGATGGCATGTTGAAATTGGTATTGACATTGTTCATAATTTATTTTCCACCGGATAAGAACATTTCAAGTGTTTGTTGATGTTTAATAAAATAAATTTATTTCTCGTTTGTACTTGTTTTTACCCGTTTGTACCGGCGTATATTTCAGTTTGTTATATCATCATTAACCCGTGGATACAATTCCATAATTTATTTTCCACCGGATTGTAACATGTCAAGTGTTTATTGATTTTTAGGAAAATTAATTGATTTTTCGTTTGTACTCGTTTGTACCCGTTTGTACCGCCTTCTATTCAGTTTGTTATATCATAGTTAACCCCTGGGCAGAATTCCATAATTTATATTCCACCGGATTATAACATTTCAAGTTTTTGTTAATTTTTAAGAAAATTAACCGATGTCTCGTTTGTTCTCGTTTGTACCCGACTGTACCGTAGATATTTCGGTTTGCATTATCATCATTCGCCTAGGGACACAAATTTCATAACTTTTTTTTACTGGGTTAGACCACTTCGAGTATTTGTTGATTTTTAATAAAATGAATCGATCTCTCGTTTGTACTCGTTTGTACCCGACTGTACCGTAGAGTTTACTTTTTGTATTATCATCATTCATCTCAGGGCACAAATTCCATAATTAATTTTCCACCGGATTAGAACATTTCAAGTGTTTATTGATTTTTAAGAAAATGAATCGATTTCTCATTTGTACCTGTTTGTACCGTAGAATTAACAGTTTGTATTATCATCAATCACCTAGGTGCTTAGATCTCATAATTTATTTTCCTCCGGATTAGAACATTTCAAGTGTTTGTTGATATTTAATAAAATGAAATGAGTTCTCGTTTGTACTCATTTGTACTCGTTCGTACCGCCGAGGATTCAGTTTGTGTTATTATCATTCAGCTCAGGGCACAGATTTTATAATTTATTTTCCACCGGATTAGAACATTTCAAGTGTTTATTGATTTTTAATAAAAACTAATCGATTTCTCGTTTGTACCCGTTTGTACTCAATTGTACTGCCGAGTTTACGTTTTGTATAACTATCATTAGACCGTTTAAAGCGTTTTTTGATTTTTAAGAAAATGAATCGATATCTCATTTGAACTCCTTTGTACCCGTTCGTACCGTCGTGTATTCGGTTTGTATTATCAAATTATCATTATTCAAAATCATTTGTCTACGGGCACAAATTCCATTTTTTTTTCCACCGGATTGGACAATTTCAAGTGTTTTTGATTTTAAAGTAAATGAATCGATTTCTTGTTTGTACTCGTTTGTAACCGTTTGTACCGCCGTGTATTCAGTTTCTTATATCATCGTTAACCCCTGGGCACAATTCCATGACATATTTTCGACCGGATTAGATTATTTGAAATGTTTATTTATTTTTAAGAAAATGTATCGATTTCTCGTTTGTACTCGTTTGTACCCAACTGTACCGTAGAGTTAACGTTTTGTGTTATCATCTCGGGGCACATTTCATAATGTATTTTCCACAGGAGGATTTATTTTCGTTTGTACCCGTATGTACTCGATTGTACCGCCGAGTTTACGTTTCGTATAATTATCATTTACCCTGGGGCATAATTCAATAATTTATTTTTGAACAAATTAGACCGTTTAAGCGTTTTTTGATTTTTAAGGAAATGAATCGATTTCTCATTTGAACTCGTTTGTACCTGTTTGTACCGTCGTGTATTCGGTTTGTATTATCAAATTATCATTATTCAAAATCATTCGTCTACGGGCACAAATTCCATGTGGTTTTTTTCCACCGGATTAGACCATTACAAGTGTTTATTTATTTTTAAGAAAATGAATCGTTCTCTCGATTGTACTCGTTTGTATCCGACTGTACCGTAGAGTTTACGGTTTGTATTATCATCATTCATCTCAGGGCATAAATTCCATAATTAATTTTTACAGGATTAGAACATTTCAGTGTTTATTGATTTTTAAGAAAATGAATCGATTTCTCGTTTGTACCTGTTTGTACCCAACTGTACCGTAGAGATTACGGTTTGTATTATCATCATTCATCTCAGGGCACAAATTCCATAATTTATTTTCCACAGGAGTAGAACATTTCAAGTGTTTGTTAATTTTTAAGAAAATGTCTCGATTTCTCGTTTGTACTCGTTTGTTCCCATTTGTACCCGAATGTACCGTAGAGTTTACGGTTTGTATTATCATCATTCGCCTAGGGGCATAAATTTCATAATTTATTTTCCACCAGATTAGCATATTTCAGGTGTTTATTGATTTTTAATAAAATGAATCGATTTCTTGTTTGAACTCGTTTGTACCCGTATGTACCGTCGTGTATTCGGTTTGTATTGTCATTATTCACCTTGAAGCATAATTCCATCATTTATTTTCCACCGGATTGGCACATTTCAAGTGTTTATTGATTTTTAATAAAATTAATCGATTTCTCGTCTGTACTCGTTTGTACTGTCAAGCATTCGGTTTGTGTTATCTTTATTTATCTTGGGGCATAATTCCATTATTTATTATTGACCTGGATTAGACCGTTTCAAGTGTTTGTTGATTTTATGAAAATGTATCGATTTCTCGTTTGTACTCGTTTGTACCCGTTTTTACCCGACTGTACCGTAGAGTTTACGGTTTATATTATTATCATTCGCCTAGGGGCATAAATTTCATAATTTATTTTCCACCGGATTGGCACATTTCAAGTGTTTGTTAATTTTTAAGAAAATGTCTTGATTTCTCATTTGTACTCGTTTGTACCCGTTTGTACCATCAAGCGTTTGGTTTGTGTTATCTTTATTCATCTCGGGGCATAATTCCATAATTTATTTTTGACCGGATTAGAACATTTCAAGTGTTTATTGATTTTTAAGAAAATAAATCGATTTCTCGTTTGTACTCGTTTGTACCCGTTTGTACCATCGTGTATTCGGTTTGTATTGTCATTATTCACCTTGAAGCATAATTCCATAATTTATTTTCCAACCGGATTAAGCCATTTCAAGTGTTTGTTGATTTTATGAAAATGTATCGATTTCTTGTTTGTACTCGTTTGTACCCGTTTGTACCCGACTGTAACGTAGAGTTTACCATTTGTATTATCATCATTCGCCTAGGGGCATAAATTACATAATTTATTTTCCACCGGATTGGCACATTTCAAGTGTTTATTGATTTTTAATAAAATTAATCGATTTCTCGTCTGTACTCGTTTGTACCGTCAAGCATTCGGTTTGTGTTATCTTTATTTATCTCGGGGCATAATTCCACAATTTATTATTGACCTGGATTAGACCGTTTCAAGTGTTTGTTGATTTTATGAAAATGTATCGATTTCTCGTTTGTACTCGTTTGTACCCGTTTTTACCCGACTGTACCGTAGAGTTTACGGTTTATATTATTATCATTCGCCTAGGGGCATAAATTATTATTTTCCACCGGATTGGCATATTTCAAGTGTTTGTTAATTTTTAAGAAAATGTCTCGATTTCTCATTTGTACTCGTTTGTACCCGTTTGTACCATCAAGCGTTTGGTTTGTGTTATCTTTATTCATCTCGGGGCATAATTCCATAATTTATTTTTGACCGGATTAGAACATTTCAAGTGTTTATTGATTTTTAAGAAAATAAATCGATTTCTCGTTTGTACTCGTTTGTACCCGTTTGTACCATCGTGTATTCGGTTTGTATTGTCATTATTCACCTTGAAGCATAATTCCATAATTTATTTTCCAACCGGATTAAGCCATTTCAAGTGTTTGTTGATTTTATGAAAATGTATCGATTTCTTGTTTGTACTCGTTTGTACCCGTTTGTACCCGACTGTAACGTAGAGTTTACCATTTGTATTATCATCATTCGCCTAGGGGCATAAATTACATAATTTATTTTCCACCGGATTGGCACATTTCAAGTGTTTGTTATTTTTTAAGAAAATGTCTCGATTTCTTGTTTGTACTCGTTTGTACCCGTTTGTACCATCAAGCGTTTGGTTTGTGTTATCTTTATTCATCTCGGGGCATAATTCCATAATTTATTTTTGACCGGATTAGAACATTTCAAGTGTTTATTGATTTTTAAGAAAATTAATCGATTTCTCGTTTGTACCCGTTTGTACAGTCGTGTATTTAGTTTGTACTGTCATTATTCACCTTGAAGCATAATTCCATAATTTATTTTCGACCGGATTAGAATATTTGAAGTGTTTATTGATTTTTTAGAAAATAAATCGATTTTTCGTTTGTTACCCGGTTGTACCGTTGATTATTTGGTTTGTTTTATAATAATTCGCCTAGGGGCACAAATTCCATAATTTATTTACTACCGGATTAGACCATTTAAAGGGTTAATTGATTTTTAATAAAATTAGTCGAATTTTCGTTAGTACTCGTTTGTACCGTCGTGTATTCGGTTTGTATTGTCATCATTCACCCCGGGTCATTATCCTATAATTTATTTTTGACTGGATTAGACCGTTTTATATGTTTTTCATTTTTAAGAAAATAAATCGATTTGTCATTTGCACTCGTTCTTACCCGTTTTAATTTCCACCCTTTTAATTGTGCCAAATGTAAAATTTAGAGAATTCATATTGAAATCTTAATCGTTTATTTGCACCCCTGTGTTTAAATATGATTGTGAGCCATATTTTGCACCCCTCTATTTCTCACCCCTTAGAGGTACAAACGATTTAAAAAGCGGTACAATCCGGTACAAACCTGGTACAATCCGGCAGAATCCATATTCTTTGATTTAGCATAAAATAAAAAAATAATGTTTTTTTTTTGTATTTTTTTTGTATTTTTTTTTTTTTTTTATTGTGGTACAATCCGGTACAAACGATGTACTATCAGATGGCATCAACAAAAATGTCGTATCTTAATGTTGATTTTGAACCATATTTTAGCACCCCTGTATTTCTCACCCCTTAGAGGTACAAACGATTTAAAAAGTGGTACTATCCGGTACAAACGTAGTACAATCGAATAGAATAGCTAAAAAAGAATTATTGGTAAGTTGATTTTCAGCTTCACATAGGTATCAACTTGAAGCGAAAATTCTTAAGAAAGGGTAAAGAACTAACCCTAAACAAAGCTCTGGACATATCTCGAGTGTATGAGATGGAAAAGCAAGTGTGTGGTCCAAGTGTAAAGCAAGAACCAGAGAGTTTAGATGTAAACAAAGTCTATAGCTCGGAATGCTACAGATGTGGCCGCAGAGGTCATATGGCTAAAAGTACAGAGTGCGGAGCAATGAATGAAAAATGCAACAAGTGTGGCATAAAAGGGCATTTTGCCAAGTGTTGCAAAACAAAGGTACTGTTTAAGAAAAAGCCAGGTGCTGACAAAAAGAGGAAGAAGACCATCAGATATGTTGTGGAATCTGGTTCAGACACATCTGAATCATCGGACAGTGATAGTGAGTGTGAAAATAGTGTTGGAAAATCTATAAATTCAGTGTTTAAAATAAACTTTAGTGATAAGGACAGAAAGTTCAAGGTAAAAATAAATGACCAAGTAAGTTGCAACTTTATTGTGGACTCAGGTGCTTCTATCAATATTATAGATAAGCATACTTTTAAAAAGTTGATGAAGATAGGATTATCCTGTAAATTATCTGTTGACAATCCTCAAAAATACTATACTTATGGGGGTGCAGAAATATCTCAGCTAGGGTGTTTCAAAGCTACCTTATTTTCTCCTGATAGTAATTTAAAAGTTACATCTGACATTTTCGTATTTAATGGTTGTGGTCCATCCCTTCTGAGCAAACAAACATCTGAACAGCTTGGTTTGTTAAGAGTGGGACCTACTGGGATTAATCTTGTAACATTAGACCCAATCACGATGGATACTGTTGTTAGCGAATATCCAAATATATTCAATGGTATTGGTAAACTTAAAAATTTTAAATTGAAAATTCCTATTAACCCAAACTGTACTCTTTCTGCGCAACCCATTAGGCGACAGCCATATAATTTAAGAGATACGGAACAAAAACTTAATAATGAGTTACTCGAAAATAACATTATTGAACCAGTTACAGGACCAACCCCATGTGTGTCTCCGTCACACATAGTAAAAACTAAAAAAACAATTACTTTGCTCACCCGCGACCACTAATGACAAATAGTTATATCTGTGCGGCAAATGTATGTTTCCATGCAACACCTCCACCTCCACTGCTACACGAATCAACACATGCCACACAGACCCAACTATCACCACCACCACTATACTAAACGCTGACGCGTTTCGGCACTCTCCACGAGGCCATTTACGAAGCACAACAACAACCGCTCAACATGCCACCACTTCCACTACTGACATATGTAAACCATGTACTCAACTTAGTTAATGACAAAACCAACGTACCCACTAATATTTTATAAATTCCAAACTACCCTTTTATGTAAGTCCTAAACTACCCTTTTTTAAGAAATGAATTCCAAACTACCCTTTTTATTTTTATTTTTAATCTACGCCAGGTACCCCGTTATTTTTAACCGAGTACGGTAAAAAGAGAAGTCATGTTCTCATTATTACTATGACACATTATTAAAATTAGAACCAAGTCGTAACAAAGGCGAAGAAACCAAATTAACTTGTTCATTAATAATAGACCCCATGTTGTTGTACCTAATTATTTCCAATTGTTCTAAAACCGATAGCCGCAAACCCTTATCCCTAACCCTTGTGATAAGGGTTTGCGGCTATCGGTTTTAGAACAATTGGAAATAATTAGGTACAACAACATGGGGTCTATTATTAATGAACAAGTTAATTTGGTTTCTTCGCCTTTGTTACGACTTGGTTCTAATTTTAATAATGTGTCATAGTAATAATGAGAACATGACTTCTCTTTTTACCGTACTCGGTTAAAAATAACGGGGTACCTGGCGTAGATTAAAAATAAAAATAAAAAGGGTAGTTTGGAATTCATTTCTTAAAAAAGGGTAGTTTAGGACTTACATAAAAGGGTAGTTTGGAATTTATAAAATATTAGTGGGTACGTTGGTTTTGTCATTAACTAAGTTGAGTACATGGTTTACATATGTCAGTAGTGGAAGTGGTGGCATGTTGAGCGGTTGTTGTTGTGCTTCGTAAATGGCCTCGTGGAGAGTGCCGAAACGCGTCAGCGTTTAGTATAGTGGTGGTGGTGATAGTTGGGTCTGTGTGGCATGTGTTGATTCGTGTAGCAGTGGAGGTGGAGGTGTTGCATGGAAACATACATTTGCCGCACAGATATAACTATTTGTCATTAGTGGTCGCGGGTGAGCAAAGTAATTGTTTTTTAGTTCATAAATATGGACCTCCGCAAAGTAACGCCTGATTCAATAAATTACACATAGTAAAGAAAAAAGAAGAAGGCCAGTATAGGTTAGTTGTTGATATGAGGAAAGCCAATGAAGCAGTGATGAGGGAGCGCGTTCCACTGCCGACCTTCGAGGAATTGCTAGCAGATCTCAGCGGCTGTAAGTACTTTTCCACAATTGACCTCAAGTCTGGATATCATCAGTTAGAGCTAGATGAAGAGTCGAGGGACATAACTGTTTTCAGTTCCAGCTTGGGACTTTTTCGATATAAGCGTTTGTTTTTTGGCATACGGTGTGCATCAGAAATGTTCCAAAGGGTAATCGCACATCTGTTACAAGGGATAGAAGGGGTTGCCAATAGCCAAGATGATATACGCATTGGTGGGCAAACTAGAGAACAACATGATTCGAGACTTCGTCAAGTATTAGATCGTCTACACCAAGCGGGTTTAACCCTCAATAAAAAAAAATGCACCTTTGGGGTTACGGAAATTGTTTTCCTGGGGCACCATATTTCAGCTAATGGAATAAATCCAACTGTCACAAATAAGCAAGTAGTACAAGACTTTAGAGCGCCACAGAACAAAGCTGAAGTAAGAAGTTTTCTAGGACTTGTGAATTTTTCTGCTAGGTTCATACCTCATTTTAGTACAATCACTGAGCCTTTGCGAAAACTTACAAAAAAGGACACAGATTTCACATGGACTGAAGAACATGAAGAGGCTTTCCAAGAACTGAAAAAACTAATAACATCAGCTCCAGCCCTAGGATTTTATGACAAAGAAGCTGAAACTACTCTGGTCACGGATGCAAGCCCTGTGGGAATAGCAGCTGTTTTGATACAACACCAAAGCTTAAAAGGAGTAAAACAACCCATCATCATAAAGTATATTAGTAAAGCTCTATCTTCAACTGAGCAAAGGTATTCGCAAACCGAAAAGGAAGCTCTGGCTATTGTGTGGGCCTGCGAAAATTTATATATGTACTTAATAGGCAAGCAATTTAAGATCATATCTGACCATAAGCCGTTGGAAATCATTTACTCACCAAACTCCAACCCAAGTGCCCGCATCCAAAGATGGGTTTTAAGGCTTCAAC
Organism: Clepsis dumicolana; assembly: GCA_963691665.1. NCBI lineage: Eukaryota > Metazoa > Arthropoda > Insecta > Lepidoptera > Tortricidae > Clepsis > Clepsis dumicolana. Next base: position 14,433,866 of record OY829513.1, read on the forward strand.
CCTTCACATTCAAAGTCATATATAAACCGGGCAAAAGCAATATTGCTGATGCAGCATCTAGACTGCTCAATACAAACAATACACCTATGAAGACTACTGAAGATGAGGAAGACAAATTTTTACTTGCTCTGATAGAAACAAGCGTAAAAGCTATCACCGCGGATGAGGTACAAGAAGCTACTTTAAAGGATGAAGAGCTGATAAAACTAAAAGAGGCAATAGAAAAAGATATTTGGACAAAGGATTTAAGAAAATATGAGCTAATCAAAACAGAGCTGTGTGTTGTGGGTGAGGTAATTCTTAGAGGATCTAGACTGATAATACCTAGGCAAGTGGTACCAAGGATACTGGAAATCGGTCATGAAGGTCATCTTGCTGCTAATGCTATGAAGGCTAAATTAAGAAGCAAAGTTTGGTGGAAGGGTATGGATGGAGATATTGAATACTGGTGCGACACATGTGAAGGTTGCCGGTTAGTTAGACGAGGTGTCCCTCCAGAACCTATGATGCCTACTGAGCTACCCCAAAGGGTATGGCAACTGGTTGCAATTGATTTCCTTGGCCCATTGCCTTCAGGGCATTACCTTCTCTTTGTTGTTGATTATTACAGCAGGTACTTTGAAGTTAAAATATTGAAGCAACAGACTGCAGAGGCAACTATTAAGACGTTGGAGGAAATCATTTGCAGAGAGGGCATAATGGAGGAGATTGTCTGTGATAACGGTCCAGCTTTTATTGATAAAAGATTCACAGAATTCCTGAATACCTATGGGATCAAGCTGAGACATACTACTCCCTTATGGCCTCAAGCTAATGGAGAAGTGGAGAGACAAAATAGGAATGTTTTGAGGAGATTGAGAATTGCACAAGGTTTAAAGCAAGACTGGAAAAGGGAATTAATGGTCTACTTGTCTGCATATCGTTCTACTCCACATAGCACCACTGGCCTGGCTCCTGGAAACGTTTTTAGGGGAAGAATCTTAAGGACTAAGATTCCAGAACTGACACAAAATACTGACTGGACAGATGAAGAGATGCGAGATATGGATAGATTCAAGAAGTATGGACACAAGCTATATGCTGACAAGAAAAGGCACGCTAAAGCATCTGAGATCCAGCCGGGTGACAAGGTTTTGGTAAAACAACGAAAAGAGAATAAATTAAGCACACCATTTTCTCCAACAGAACATATAGTAGTCTGGAAGAGTGGAAATTCTGTAGCGGCTCAATCTCCTGAAACGAAAATAGTTAGGAGAAACGCGTCCCACTTCCAGCCCGTGAAGATGAGAGATCTCAGTAGATTCGATACAAGCAACACTATGACAGAAAGTGAATTGACTGGAATACAGGAGGACAGTGTGAAGGAGCAAGAAGTGACACTGAACAGGACACTTGATGGGGGTAACTTGACTGACTCCTTATCATTGACCAAGACTCTACCTAAGCGACAGAGACAAGCTCCTGCTAAATATAAAGATTTTGTTCTGGGTCTCATAATAGAATCTATGGAATCCTAAAGTTGTATTTTCATTCAGCCGTAGGACATACTCTGTATGTATTGAGGCGTAAGGCTTACGTTCTCAGTGATGCCAAGGCTTATTGGATTTATTATTTGATTGATATGTTATAGTCATGTTAATTAATGTATCTTAAGACTAACTATGTAGGGATATCTTGTTTGCTTAGCAAGTTGCTCATTATGATAACTATTTCCCTAAGACAAGGCTAAGTACATGTTTAAACAATCTGTTTTATTTTGTAATTGTCAATTAGTTAAGCTATTATCTTTATAAAGAAAAAGAGGGATTGTAGAGTTCACATCACTGATGTTGTAGAACATCCCTAGGGGTCACGTGATGTTGGACATACAGAACATGGCGAGATACCAAAGTGTGGTTATCTAAAAGAAAATCTGTAAATCAAGAGTAAAGAGTATTAAAGTGATTTGTTTAATACAAAGGTTTTTATTCGGAAGAACCCGACAATAAGTTTTTCTTTACTTTGAGATGATCATTTTGTTCCAATTTTACAAAATATGAGATTTATAAATCATTACATTATTAGAGACACTTCTAAATAAGAAGTTATTATAAGTGCCATAACAAATGAAGCCATTTAAGGTGATTTAAGTAAGTTACTTACCTACAAATATAAAATAAAATATATACAGGCTCACGTAAAACTATTACAACCCGATTATAAACAACCAAACGCGCGTGCGGCGACGCCGGCCGTGATAGCCTAACTGAGTAGAGTACTCTGTTTAACGAATACTCTAATATCGTGACCTGAGCCCGTCCGGAGCGGGAGTTTCCGTTCTACTATGTTATTATTTATTCTTATGCTTGTATCACACTGTTTGTAACTTGTATTTATGTACATTCTGTATGTATTTTCTGTACAATAAAGCGTTCACTTACTTACAATTATAACAGCCTTTACCAATATTCAATCTATCACTTGTTTTCATCTACTGGCGATAAAAGCATCTAACTATCTTCGATTTTGCCTTCTCCATAAACTCACAGTCGGTAGGCAATCCAACCTCTGCTTGCTATATGTCGATGGGAGGATGGTGGGCCATCTACACATAGCTAATTGTATGTCAAGTCAGTAAACAAATTCGTCAGTTGTTAAAAACTAAAGATAGATTGAATTGGTAACGGCTGTAGAGCGTTCCAGTCAATTTCAGGACTTGAGTTTTGTCTAACAACTGATTTCGGTGGTGCATACTGCAGACGGGCAATGGTACCCCTTGTAGGGATACTTTATTTGTAATTAAGTTCATTTGTTTTAGGCTGGGTATGCTATGTTTTCAAATAATTTATTGAATCAGGCGTTACTTTGCGGAGATCCATATTTATGAACTAAAAACAATTATTACTTTGCGGGTGAGCAAAGTAAGTAATTGTTTTTAGTTCATGCTATGTTTTCGTTGTTCTTCAAACATCTAACAAGCGATTCAGACTTTAAAACCATGGTTAATATCGTCGCTATACTTTCCAAACCTCGTATCTTACCGATATAATTAGTTCCAAAGACAACTTTATGTTGATCTAAACAGTGTTGTTATTGGAACTGAAAATTTCGGTAAGTTACGAGGTTGAGAAAGTATAGCGACGATATGTCATTATCATAATGACATGTTACATACTTAAAAACATTGAAAACATGGCGCAGCAAATTGATATTGATGAATAATTTCTGCCTAACGCTTAAAGTGCACTGCAAAAGTAAACCGTAATTAGTCTATTATCTGAGTAACTTGATTTGTATATAAAAACTTCATGTCCCAGCAAACGTGTCAAAATATCACCTTTCCACAAAGCCAATGACCGGATTTAAAAGCCAGATTCACATCCAGTTTAGGTACTTTTTCATCAAAACATAATCACGAGTTCGGCTGTTGTTTTTACACCGCGCGGAAGTGATGTTAAGGAAAACCGCATGTTTATTGTATAGAATCATAATAAACAAGTAATATAACAAGCCGCTGCCGCTTGTGGTCTCGCTTTATACAAACAATAAGATTGAGTTGGTTAGGTTGCTTATTACAATGCAACAATATTTTCTAATGTTTATAAACAAATAAAAACCTTGGTGTTTTAAATGGTTCGCGGTTAATTACGTTAGAAAGAGTCTTCGCACCAGAAATGTCCACCTTCGTCAAGCACCTCGGCGAAGCCATCGCCGAACGCTGGGACAGAGGGTCGAGCATGACTTTACGAATGCTGCGTCACGTAAAATCGAATAGTAAACGTTGTCGAGTTTGGAACAGCGCCCGCCCGTGAGCGTATTTGGAACTAAAATTTAGTATGAGGTTTCTCGATCTCGATACGATAACTGTAACGTTACGCAGCATTCGTTAAGTCGTGCTCGACCCTCTGATCCTTAAGCGTAGTGACACAGAATTCATGGTTCTGTCGCGTATGCATGGACCCGTTTGTTTTTACGTCCCACTGGTGGGCACAGGCCTCCTCCCAGAATGAGAGGGCTTAGGCTATAGTTCCCACGCGGGCCTAGTGCGGATTGGGAACTTCACACACATCATTGAATTGCTTCGCAGGAGTGTGCAGATTTCCTCGCCACGTTTTCCTTCACCGAAAAGCTCATGATAAATTATAAATGTAAATCCGCACATAAAATTTCGAAAAACTCACGAGGTGCGAGCCGGGGTGTGAACCCACGACCCTCAGCTTGAGACGCCATAGGCCAAACCGCTGGCCTATCATGGCGCCGGCGCTTTAGAAAAGTAAAAAGCACAAGGGCGAAAATCCAACCTTTCCTTTTCGAGCAACTGTTTTGAATATTTATTTACCTGTGGGTTGATGAGCGCTTTGGTCATGGCTTGCCGCATGAGGTCCCCCATGTTGTTGAACTCCATAAGCATCTGGACGTACCCCTCACACTCCTGCACCGCTATGCGGTACCTGTCCGAGGTGGTCTGTGTGCCGCTGCTGAAAGACAAACATTATGTTTAAGGTTAACATAGTGAGTTATACTATTACTGTTTTGTGGTTTTCAATAAAGAATATTTGTATTGTATTGTACTGTTGTAGACTGATGTTTGTATCACTGACGTTACAGAACTATTACTCTAACGTTACCAGTGACAGATGGTTTGCCTTCATTTCATTTTCAAATTTAATGTCGTACAAATAAAATACTTATTACAAAATCTGTAAATATGTTACAAACAAAATACAAACACAAATAAAATAGCTACTTATTACAGTCAAGGAATTTAATTTACTACCCATTTCGTTGAAATGTTGTTTGAAATTCGCAACACATTAAGGTCGAAAATTCTATTAAGTTGTGCTCTAACTAGCTCTTATGGTGAACGTTTGCTGTACGATATTGAACCTTAGGTGGGTTGGAAATGAAATTCCTTGACTGTACAAAATCTGTAAAAGGGTCAATCAACTTTTCATTGCCACTCGTTGCCATGGAGATGTCATCTGGGATGTATCAAAAATAAAATTTTCTAAAACCCCACTCCCCCGAAGGTCAGGATTTGCAAGCTTAGGAGATGTAGCATGAAGGAATAGGCAAATGACTGTCGACACTCCTAACGTTTGATGAAGGGGTGCCTTAGAAAATATTATTTTAGACGAGTTACCCAGGGGACATCTCCATGGCAACGAGTGGGAAAGAAAAGTTAATTGATCCAAATAACACAAATAAACACTATTTCACAATCTTTAAGCGCATTCAAAGTACACACCATCTTCAATGACTATGAAACCTTAAGAGCACTTACGGGATTTCCCTTGCAACATAGCACTCCGACATTTCACAGGAAAAAAAAATCAAATACATTGTGGTTGAAAACAGATACTCAATTTGATTAAGAGTAGAGTCAAGAATATCGAAACCACGTTTCATCATTGGTTGGATTGCACGGGCGTAGCTATAGGTTTCTCGTGGGGGTATCCAAGTTTCAGGAGATAGACATTGGTTGGATTGCACGGGTGTAGCTATAGGTTTCTCGTGGGGGTATCCAAGTTTCAGGAGATAGACATTGGTTGGATTGCACGGGCGTAGCTATAGGTTTCTCGTGGGGGTATCCAAGTTTCAGGAGATAGACATTGGTTGGATTGCACGGGCGTAGCTATAGGTTTCTCGTGGGGGTATCCAAGTTTCAGGAGATAGACATTGGTTGGATTGCACGGGCGTAGCTATAGGTTTCTCGTGGGGGTATCCAAGTTTCAGGAGATAGACATTGGTTGGATTGCACGGGCGTAGCTATAGGTTTCTCGTGGGGGTATCCAAGTTTCAGGAGATAGACATTGGTTGGATTGCACGGGCGTAGCTATAGGTTTCTCGTGGGGGTATCCAAGTTTCAGGAGATAGACATTGGTTGGATTGCACGGGCGTAGCTATAGGTTTCTCGTGGGGGTATCCAAGTTTCAGGAGATAGACATTGGTTGGATTGCACGGGCGTAGCTATAGGTTTCTCGTGGGGGTATCCAAGTTTCAGTAGATAGACATTGGTTGGATTGCACGGGCGTAGCTATAGGTTTCTCGTGGGGGTATCCAAGTTTCAGGAGATAGACATTGGTTGGATTGCACGGGCGTAGCTATAGGTTTCTCGTGGGGGTATCCAAGTTTCAGGAGATAGACATTGGTTGGATTGCACGGGCGTAGCTATAGGTTTCTCGTGGGGGTATCCAAGTTTCAGGAGATAGACATTGGTTGGATTGCACGGGCGTAGCTATAGGTTTCTCGTGGGGGTATCCAAGTTTCAGGAGATAGACATTGGTTGGATTGCACGGGCGTAGCTATAGGTTTCTCGTGGGGGTATCCAAGTTTCAGGAGATAGACATTGGTTAGATTGCACGGGCGTAGCTATAGGTTTCTCGTGGGGGTATCCAAGTTTCAGGAGATAGACATTGGTTGGATTGCACGGGCGTAGCTATAGGTTTCTCGTGGGGGTATCCAAGTTTCAGGAGATAGACATTGGTTGGATTGCACGGGCGTAGCTATAGGTTTCTCGTGGGGGTATCCAAGTTTCAGTAGATAGACATTGGTTGGATTGCACGGGCGTAGCTATAGGTTTCTCGTGGGGGTATCTAAGTTTCAGGAGATAGACATTGGTTGGATTGCACGGGCGTAGCTATAGGTTTCTCGTGGGGGTATCCAAGTTTCAGTAGATAGACATTGGTTGGATTGCACGGGCGTAGCTATAGGTTTCTCGTGGGGGTATCCAAGTTTCAGGAGATAGACATTGGTGAGAACCAAATGACGTCGTAACCTTCACATCGGAAACTGCCTTCTAGCTGAGGGTCGAGCACGACTTTACGAAAGCTGCGTAACATAAAATCGAATAGTAAACGTTGTCGAGTTTGTATGACATTAGGAACAGCGCCCGCCCGTGAGCGTATTTGGAACTAAAATTTTGTATGAGGTTTCTCGATCTCGATACGATAACCGTAGCATCCGTAAAGTCGTGCTCGACCCTCTGACGTATTAGGCGTACTGTAGGCCGAGCACGAAGTTTTCGAAACTGCGTAACGTAATCGAGTAGTAACGTTATCTAGAAATTTGTATGACGTTTGGAACAGGCCCGCCCGTGAGCGTATTTAGATCTAAAATTCAGTAATGAGGTTTCTCGATTTCGATACGATAACGTAACGTTGCGCAGGATTCGAAAACTTCGTGGTCGGGCCTCTGAATATGTAGACACCCGTTGAATCAACGGTTCAATATTGAAATAGGTTCAGATAACCGTTCCACGCCTACATTATGGACTTATAGTGACGTCGCATGGAAATTTATGCAACTGCATTGTAATAAAAAAAAACGCTCCAGTGCGTTGTGGTATTGTCCTGGCAACCAATCCTTTGAAAGAAGTAAGAATAAAGGAACAATAATGCATTCAGCTCCTGACAAAGCAACATTAATCTATGTAAGTGCATGGCGACGGAATTAGCGGGCAGGATGTGCTGGGTCAAATCAGACACACGTATATATGGTGCTGTCAATAGTTTTAACAAAACACTACAAGTAAATAAATAAATAATAAATATCATGGGACAATTGACACCAATTGACCTAGTCCCAAACTAGGCAAAGAATGTACTATGGGTACTAGACAACGGATAAACATACTTACATAGATGAATACATACTTATATATATATTAAATATTCAAGACCCGAGAACAAACATTCGTATTCATCATACAAACAACCGCCCCGACCGGGGATCGAACCCGGGACCTCAAGCTTCATAGTCAGGGTCTCTAACCACTAGGCTATCCGGTCTTCAACTCGTATCAAAATGAATCCCCAAAGCCCGGATGTAACTTTTTAATCGACTTCAAAATTATTTTTTTATTTTAAAGAGTATACTTCTATAGGGTGTTTCATATATTTTCTAAAGCTGTTCAAGTACTGGCATTTGGTAGTCATCATCTCATGTTGATGAGCTGATGATGGAAGGTACAACTCCTTAACGGTTAGGAGTTGGGGGATAATTCTGAAAATGTTAAATCAACATAAAATTGTTAAATAAAAATATTTTAACAAAAAAGTAAAACCGCCTTCTAGAAATACCTTAGAAAAAAAAATCTAAATAATCCTCTGAAGCCATGAGTTTTATGGCCTAGCAGAAATATGAAGACAGATAGCAATCATGGTCTTTCCGAAAGCGCTGGTAGACTCCGAAACATTACGTGTAAAAGAGCATTCAGCTGCCTAGGTCTTTGCTGAATTAAATTTTGATTTTGAAGAAACATGACAAATTATTACTGACAGTGAATAATTACGACTCAACCGACAGGACTTTAGGCTTCATTGATTTTTAATCAAACGCAACTCTTTATTCATGAATCATGATAACATGAGACGTGTCTCTTGATATCTGTGTCGAAGTACTAACCACAGTTAACATCGAATATAGAGTATAGGGGCCTTTACAGTTGCGCAGTACGGTACGACAGTTACTAAGAGACATAAATTGACACTTAATCGTTTTTCTAGGTCACTGCTTGCGACGGTTAAACATATAGATACCTTTAATACCGTAAGTTTATCTGCTGGGAAAATAAATAGTTAAGTGAGTTTTGTTAGGACGTCTAAAATTTTAGTACTTAAAACCCAGACCTATGTTAAAACTACGTCCAACTGCTGATGACACCCGCTGATTCCACATTTCAACATCATCATCAGCCTATTAGAGGACTTATTAAACTTAAACTCTTTATTCAAAACCACATAACAAGCAAAACTACGAAGATTAGAAAAGTTGAAAAACATTGCCATTTTCAAGTTTAATATTTCAAAAACGGGCGAACCGATTTAAATTAAACTTAGCCAAGAACCATCTCGATTAAACTTTCGATTTAAATAAAAACGCATCGAAATATGTCCATCCGATTGGGAGCTATAATGCAACAGACAGATACGCAGGTCAAACTTATAACACCCCTCTTTTTGAGTCGGGGGTTAAAAACCAAGGTAGTAATGGCAATGGGCGACCATTGAAGAGTACCTAGCAATGAAGTATCATTACCTGTTCTCTCTGAAGTGTTGGAGCAGCCTCAGGATGAGGCGCGGCATCATGGCTTCCGCAACGCACTTGAGATCAGCGGGCGCGGTGCCCGGCCGTGGATATTTGTTGCCATGGTTACTGCAGAACCTGTAAACAGAGAGATATTGCGTGAGTACAATATTCACGATAGTATTTTCAGTCTCTTGTAGATTAAATATAAACATCAGGATATGCCCTTTGGAACATTTTTAAATAGGAACGGTGTTGCCGAGCCCGCCGGCGGGAGCGGTGCGCAGCCGGCGACGCCCGTGCGGACGTTTTGCCTTCGTTGTTGTATAAAAAAAAGTCTGCCGTTGGTGTACCTTCTCTGGACTTTGGGCTAAGTTCAAGTAACATAAATAACTAACCCGCACTGGTTTCTTATACAGAGATTATACCCAATCGCTGTTATGACGAGAATGAGAGAGGTCTGTCTGTACCCAGCGACGGAACGTACTACTGCGTATACATATTCTTTGCTACTACCTAATACTAATATGAGTAGACATCGGTATCTATAGAAAATACCAATTTTCGTAACAACAGCAACCATTTAATTTATAACCAAACTAGGTTATGCCCCGCGGCTTTGCCCTCGTGAAATATTTCAAAATGGGCTAGTTCCCTATTCCGTGGGAATTTCGAAAAATCCCTTCTTAGTGCACCTCTAGGATACCCAAGGTACATGTTTGCCAAATTTCAAGTCACTAGGTCTAGTGGTTTAGGCTGTGCGTTGTCTGTCAGTCAGTCAGTCAGTCACGGTACCGTTTTATAGGTATAGATTATATATACCCAATCGCTGTTATGACGAGAATGAGAGGTCTGTCTGTACCCAACGACGGAACGTATAACTACCTAATTATGAGTAGAAATACAGACAGAAAACCTAACCTATCCATAAAAATTACCAATTTTCGTACTTATAACCAGACAATAAAAATAAACGATACATCAAAACGTTGAAGACAATTCGCGTTCAGAAGGTCAGACGGGGCGTACAGTGTGACCCCCATCGGAAGGCTAATACGGCAAGGTGACTTACGGAACAATAACCTACCCAACTTAGAAAAGCTGAAAAACCCCCGACATTTTCATTTCAAAGTTCCCGATTTTTATGAAACTAAGCTAAGAACCATCTCGATTAAACTGGCTTTCGATTAAAAAAACCGCGTCCAAATCCGTTCACCCGATTAGTAGGTACTATGAAACAGACAGACACACAGATACACCAATATACATAGGTCCTACTTGTAAGGGGGGCTTTTTGCGTCGGCGATTTTAAAAAAAATTGGCAAGTATTGAAAATGACAGAAGAAATATGTCGATATTCTAACTACAACAGTGTTCCACAGACGTTGTGTTCAAACTACGAGTATCTACATCTAAGTAATCAGAAAATTTGAAGGTAGGCAAGTACCTAGACCATAAATGAAAAAATCAAGTACATTGAGGGACCCCATTACCCCACGAGGTGGGTGTCAGTGGTTAAGTATTATGGGTTAACTTCATGAGATAACCTTATTTTTCCGAGGCACACCAACTAATGACCACGGTACACCAGCCAGTGTGAAGCGGCACACACTTTGCAGAGCACAGTGTTCTGATCATGGCATGTGATATAGGATACCTCATATCTCATGTCAACCTCTGCGAAGTATAATTCGTTTATATAAGTATATATTTATACTAGCTGTTGCCCGTGACTTCGTCCGCGTAGATTTCGGATATCGCTATCCCGTAGGAAAAATATAATTTACCCGAATAAAAAGTAGCCTATGTTATTCCTCAATATTCAAACAATCTTCTTACCAAATTTCATCTAGATTGGTAAGTACAGCGGTTTTCCCGTGAAGAGGTGACAGACAGACAGACAGAGAGACAGAGTTACCTTCGCATTTATAATATTACTTAGTAGTTAGGGTAGCAGAACTAGAAACGAACGTTTCAAAATAAAAATATATTCTAATTCCTTGAACAGCTATTAAGAATTAATGGCCAAGGCCGCCGCCTAGGTCTTAAGTCAAGTCAAGTTCAACTAGTTTCCGTCTCTGTTTGTCGTCGATGTTCTTGCATCTCGCTCTGGCCCTCGAGGTCCTAATCGGCTGAGCAGTGTAGATATTCCTTTGTATTGTTTGGAGGTTACCAGTTTTTTTGTCTGATGTCTTATTTTTAATTTGGATGTTAATATAAAGATTTCGGGATGTTGAAACATGTTTGGATGTTAATATAAATATTTCGGGATGTTGAAACATGTTTGGATGTTAATCTAAAGATTTTATGATACAATTAGAGAATTATTTAACGAAGTTTTCGAAGTTGTATCGGAAATTAAAATCAAATAGAACTAGACATCATACCAGGCCCCTTTTACGATTGTCGGTCGGTTTACAATGACAATTCGTACTACATTTCTTTGTCAGTATGAAGCGCGCTAAAACAAAAACTCTTCAAGTCAGCAATTGACTCCAAATTGTCATTGACAAGTGACATGTGTAAAGTTGGTGAAACAGGGGTTAGGATCCACGTAATACCAGCGTGGAAACACTTTTAGTGAATAGTGGATTCCTTTTTCGAAACTGTATTTAATTCTTATTCTCACGTCACTACTACTTCTATTGGCTAATATTTATAAAAAAAAACCGGCCAAGAGGACACTTGTCGCGCGGACACTTGTGAAACTTAAATATCTAATCAACATCACATTATAAAGCTGTAGTGTAAAAATAAAAACGTCAACCAGACGCATTCCTTATCACGACCTCGCTCCTCGCTCAAGGTCTCCACGAGTCAAGTTCAAGTTCGTGCCATCTAATCTACGCGACAAAATTACCTATGCTGTGCCACTCCACTATCAACCTTCCCCAATGAGCCCACATTAAGGCAACTCCCGCAATAAGTGCTTTGTGAGTGCAGCCTGTATAGATGTAAGTAAGTAAGAAGTAAGCACTTTATTGTACGAAAAAAAAACCGGCCAAGTGCGAGTCGGACTCGTGCACGAGGGTTCCGTAGAAAGATTTTAACGCTTTTCCCCAGTGTTTTAAGAATTCCAGTGTTAGCAGAGCAACACGAATCAACTTATATTGGTCTGCGAAATCTACAGACAGACATGAACATTTAAGATTTTGAGACTTTTCGGAGTGGTTGTGCTATTAGAGCTACCTACATACCAAATTTCAAGTTTCTAGGACAACTGGAAGTACTCTTTAGGTTTTCAGATTTCGGAAATTTGTATGGAAATAGCCTTTTTAATGACTGTATCTTTTGATTGCGTTGACTTAGAAGGTTGATTTTTTCACAGCTTTAAGGGACCGCAGGCTGGAGTATTTGATATTAATTTCAGCATGCTACCTCCACGCGTTCCAGAGAAAAAGGGTCTTGACAGACGGACAGACAGATGGATAACAAAGTGATCCTATAAGGGTTCCGTTCTTCCTTTTGAGGTACGGTACGGAACCCTAAAAACGGGATAAAAATACAATTTACAAAAAAAAAACTAATTCAAGTACAAAGAATCCTTAAAAAAATCCCTAGATGTTTTCACGGGTCTGTCGTCTTTCCTCCAATGAGAATCGCGAGTCAAAAATCCGCTAGAGACGAGTGAGGTCTATCTGTCTCCACCAATTAGAGACAAGCTACTGTCCTTATAATTGGTGGATATTGACAGATAGACGTCACTCGAGATACATCGACGATCATAGCGGATTTTTGAATCGCGATAGCTCTTATTGGAGGAGACGACAGGCCCGTGGAAACAGACATAAATTATGTCTATATTATTATGTATAATAGCTGTGCGCGTGACACAATCGTTTACGGCTGCATTCACAAAGCACTTGATGCAGGAGCTGCCTTTAGATTAAATACAACATGTTTGTACAACTTTTCATAGTGGACAAAACCTACGCACGTACAGCACACGTCTGCACGCAAGTTAGAATTTGTTGTTCCGACAAACTGATACCAAAACAAAACTATCCCGCAGATGCGAAACACTCACACATCTAAATGACAAAACACATATTATTTTTTGGAAAAAGATAAAGCACGTGTCATTGATTATCATCTCCTGTCATAAGTATACTTACTTTGTGCAGTAAACCCACAGAGATGTGAGAATTATGGGGGCTTCACGGAAAATGGTGTTAAACTTCAATTTATACCCACAGTGTGAGATTTAGAGCTTGCATTCGGTATAATGCTGTGATAATGGCCGCGTATTGTGATGCAAAACTGTTGAAGGTGTGTCAATTAAAGCATGTCTCTGTGACAAGGCCGCCACGGGTCAGTGCACCCGTCCAAGGCAAAGGATAGGCTAATCTTAGCTGGCTCTAATTATCTCGGTTAATAGTCCAATTTAAACTTCAGACAGACTTGAGTTTAGAGTTTAGAATAAGGAATCATTAGTCAGGATATTTTGCAGCAGGATAATTTTTACGTTTGTGTAAATAGTAAAAATATATACTGCAATTCATCTACCGCATTTTACCCAAAAACCCCGGTTTTCCTTAAATTTCATGTTTCATTTGGCCAAAAAACGTTTGCCAAAATGTTTCATTTCACCAAATGGTTTTTTTTTTTAGGAACTGTAAATATTTCAGGGCCATCTTGTAGAACCCTATAAGTTAAGTTAGGTTTGTTTTATAAAAATCCTGAAATATTTACAGTTTCGGAAAAAAATCATTATGGGAAATGAATCAGTTTCACACAAGTTTTTTTGGCAAGCATTAGTTAACGTTTACATAATACACAGAGAACTGAACTTAAAAGTAAATACTCTTCGTGAAAATACTATAGTCACTATATATTTCATAGTCATAAAAGTAGACAATAATAATCGCATACGGGCACCTGTCATAGGTAAGGTTTTTTGCATCATGTTGCCTCGTTGTAATGTCATGCACAAGGGGTATTATATACATGTATACTTACATAAAAAAGTGCTAGTCGGACTCGTGCACCAAGGGTTCCAAGGCAACCTAGTCTATTGATGTTCAACGGAATTAATACCGTTACTCCCCAAACTACCCTATTGTGAATTTGTGACGTCATTGCGACAAAAATCTGGAGTCTTGACATGATTCTAGGTCAACGAAAAGAAGCGCATAAGTTTTGTTTGGACAAAGGACAGGCAAACGGACAAACAAAGTGATTATAAGTATATGGGTTCCGTTTTTCCAAGCTTCAATTAAAGGCGTTGAGGTAAGGAACCCTAAAAAGTAGTAAGAAGCAATGCAAGGGCGAAATAAATATGGGTGAGCTGTCAACTATTCAAGAGCAATGTCAACCGGTCGCATTCCATACAGAATAATATAGAATCCGACCATATTTCACTTATCCAGAGCGTACTTAGGAACAAGAGGAACTCACGAAATGAAATGAAAAATTCAGCAGCAGTTGACTTCTATTTTTAAAGAAATTAGGTACCTAACCAAAGCATTAGACACAAGTGAGAGCAAGTTACTCTTTTTGGGTCAACCCTAGATAAGTCTACCTACCACAGACCACGTCACGTCACGATAATCCCAAAAACCATTACCATAGAGTCAACGCCATATTAATAACGCGCGTGGGCGAATCCTGTCCCTCTACAAAGTATGGGAGGTCATACTTGTGGTTGTGACGTCACTCTGCCCACTATGCGACTAAATTTGGTCGGGCGTCTAGCACGACGGTCTGTCTACTCGTCTCGGGAGTAAAAATCAAGTGGCTCACAGTTGTAACTGCTTGGAATAAGAGCATGCTAGGCGGGTGTTTTTTATGATCAGTCGCTGGCCCGGCCATGTCATTTGGCGTCATCCTGAGGATTATTCTAGTAAGATGAATGAACGTGTATCTCGCTTGACTAGTTTTGTTGAGAGATTTTATTCAAATAGGAAGTAAGCTATGCATCACTGCACTGGTTATAATTCTATTCGGAAGCATAGAGGTTTTAAAGCTTTTTATTATCTACCCACAGACTTGCTGCGCAAAGTCCCTCGCATAAACGTTAGCTATTTCATCTATTAAGCCACAAAACTCTTGCTAATGAGGGCTTCTGCTAGGTAAAACTTCACTAGGCTAGTGTCAGGATCTATCTGTCAATTTCCACCAATCATAGGCCAGTAGTAGCCTGCCTCTCATTGGTGGAGAACGACAGTAGACCTCACTCGACTCTAGCTATCCCAGCGGATTTTGGACTCACGATAGCCCCCATTAGCACAGAATTCTATGTCATATGCCACTAATTTGCCACAAAACAAGTATTTAGTCATCCGGGTAATTGCAGAGATGAAGTCACACGCTCACACGCATTAACTTGAATGAGATTAGTTTGTTCTATTACAATTGGCCGTCAGCCATATCTGTTTTTGTGACGAGACATCTGAGGGGTGAGGAGCATTGCTTTCACACAAACTAGATACCCATTTCATAAACAAAAAGATTATAGCGGAACGATCTAAGTAACTAGGTGTCCTTTGGACTGTGGAGAATTCGCCCTCAGATTCGTGTTTCAGACGCTATATTCTTCTGTCTCTTTTTGACTGAGTGTACCCCTAATTTGTCCGTATGATGTATGTTTATGCTGTTGATTTTTCTGTAAACTTCTTTCCGCTGGCGTTCGTTTCGTCACAGCGTATTTGTTTGTGTTTAATTTTTAATTTTAAATGGGTCGGTGAAAAACATCGCTAATACTTGCCGCAACATTATGCAGAATGGGACCCATTTCACACTATTCGATATTTGTCTTAGTTTTAAATACTTCTAAATTGAATATGAAGTACCTAACATCAACTCACCCATCCTCCTTCATGACAGAGTTATCCCCACAGTCGCACGCGCCGCCGGCCTGTGACAGGAACATGTTGAAGTCGTGGGTCGAGTGGTCGCCCCGGTGGAAGCACTCGCGACAGATGGACATGCAGGGCGAGATGCCGCACGTGCGGCACCGGTACGCCACCACGCGCGGTATCCACACCAGGCCGCATTTGTCGTGTTTGTCGTAACTGCGCACTGTGGACAAGGAGATTGAGGTTAATGTGAGCAGTCTGGCTAGCACGACTGGCCGCGACTTTGTTTGTCGCTCGAGATTATATTACCCGTCCCGTTGCTTTCTGAGTCTGAGTGACAGAAAAGGACGGGCAGTTGTTCTGGCGCGAGATAGAAGTCGCACTGTAAGTTGTGTGCCAGGACGTAAATACCGGCCAAGTGCGAGTCGGACTCGCGCACAGAGGTTTGTAGGTATGTAAATAGTTCGTCTATCACGGAAAGAGAGTCGAAAGATCTTCCCGCTTTGTCGGGTGCTTTAAGTTGTCCAATGTTAGCAGGGCCCTGCTCCTAAGCAAAATGTACGCGATGTGGGGTCATTGTGCAGACATTACTATTCCATTATACTCATACTAAAGTCGACAAAGACTTATTGTATGCATGCAGCGTGAATGTTTTTTTTATTTATCACATTTCTGTTTTTTTTTCTATGAATTCAGGCTTGCACCACGCCATTGTTGCTTCTCTTTCACTTGTAGGCAAAGCGACGAGACACACGGCTGAAAGATCACTCACGGTCAGCCTCTTAACACAGAAAGGGGTCAATTGCCATTTCTAACCACACAATAGCGAAAAGCGGTCAACGCAGCGGCAAGGCAAAGGCTCACCTAACAGAAAGTTTAAAAAATATATTTTACATTCCGCTCAATAAGCTAATGTACTTTTATATGCAGATATGTATAGTACAGTGTTATCTTCCATCTGTTATTGAGTGTTAAATAGGTTCACACCCGCTTAACTCGGCCCATAAAGAACCTCGTATCAATCAATCAAACATTAACAGACAATTGATCAAAAACTAATACGAACGGTGATTGATCGTAATGACTTCGACAATGGTCCAACGTTCGGCAATACAATATGACAAGATTGTTAGCCGTGTTATTTTTAACCCCCCAGGCAAAAAGAGGGGTGTTATAAGTTGACCTGTGTATCTGTCTGTGGCATCGTAGCTCCTAAACGGATTCGGATGCGGCTTTTTAATCGAAAGCTAGCTTAATGGAGATGGTTCTTGGCTAGGTTTCATAAATAAGGCAAGCCCGTTTTTGAGGGATTGAACTTTAAAATTAAAACGTCGGTATTTTTTAAACTTTTCTATGTTGGCTAGGTTATTAGGTTACCTAACAGCACAAACTGGTACTAAAATCAGCACACAGTCAACTAATGGAATCAATAACGCATTCCCTACTTTTCTATGGTCACTTTTCTGTCAAGAAATGCCTTAAATTAAATAAAACAAATAAAAAATAAATATCATGGGACAATTTGACACCAATTGACCTAGTCCCAAACTAGGCAAAGCCTGTACTATGGGTACTAGACAACGGATAAACATACTTATATATATAAATACATACTTATATACATATTAAACATCCAAGACCCGAGAACAAACATTCATATCCATCATACAAACATCTGCCCCGACCGGGATTTGAACCCGGGACCTCAAGCTTCATAGTCAGGGTCTCCGACCACTGGGCTATCCGGTCGGTCGGTTGGTAAACTAATTGAGTTAAAATGAGAAACAATGACTACGTAAGGTACTAGACAACGGATAAACATACATATATCTAGATAAAATACATGATAAAATTACAATTTAACATACACGACTCGAGAGCAAATCCTCAATTCGTTAATAGTTAAATCCAGACTCTTAAATCCAGCATGGCAACTACCTAATCCAATCATTAAACGAAATAAATTAAAGGTTTTAACATGCAACTGATGCAACTACCGTGAGACTCGATCATAATGAATTAGTGAAGTAAGTCACTCACGTACCTACTTACATGTAAAGTTTTTTTAATTACTTCTTGAAAATGATATTTTCAAGGTGGCGTCCGCTTTGATCGATAGATTGGGTGGAAGAATCGTTGTAATAATTAGAGCAACACTGGAATCTGATTCGCCGATTCCTCGTATCAAATCCTAATGACAGCACTTGTTTTAATGAAAACAAGTGCTGTCATTAGGATTTGGGAATGCGTAACAATAAGCAATCAAACAAGAATAAGCACAATCACAAATCCCATGTCAGATCAGATCTGTGAATACCATATTAATAAAAAGCCTGTCAAGTTTTTATGAAGTACCGCGGCGAACGAGTGTAGATTCGCTAACGCTGCGTCATCCTGTGTAATTATTAATTACTATCGAATTATAGTCTTCGTTCTCGATTACTAAAACAAATTGAGAGCTCACTTTCGAGAGCAAAAAAAGTAGGCTCGCACCTATTAAGTTTTTCGGAATTTATGTGCGAAATTACATTTTGTAATTTAGAGCATTTCGGAAGAAATCTTCACGTTCCTGCGAAGCAATTCAATGGTGTGTGTAAAGTTCCCGATCCGCACTGGCCCCGCGTGGGAACAGCCCAAACCCTCTCATACTTCACGACATGCTTTGGGACAGTCTAAAATTTTTGACGATATCCGTTTTTTTTTATATGGGCGAGTGAGGTTTAGCCCCTTCGCTAAGACATTTTACACGCTAAACTCGAATACCGCAAGATTTCCCATGCAAAATGCTGTATGTAGAGACTTTTCTCAGGATCTACGCAATGATCGGTCATGAGCAACATTTAGCCAGTGACTTCCCGCGATTTTAAATAAACTTTTACTTGTGTTTAGACGCAATACAAAAAAATTTAACCACAAACTGGAGATAATAGTTTTTGTAATAGTATTTTTTCCAATTTTTTTATTTTTACGGTCTTCCTGTGAGTATCAATTATATTTTTAATAAACTCACCGAAACATGAATACACCAATACCAATAAATAAATAAATACCAATTCTGGTGTAAGGGTGGGCACGCGACCCGGAGTGTCGAGGTTCCGGGTTCGATTCCCGGGGTTGGTATTTTTTCTGGTTTTTTTGTGTATTCATGTTTCGGTGAGTTTATTAAAAATATAATTGACAATAGTAGTGTCGATAGATTTTGGTGGAGCCTACTAACCTATTACCAGCAACATACAACCTGTATCTATACCTATAAAACAGTACCGTGACTGACTGACTGACTGACAGACAACGCACAGCCTAAACTACTGGACCTAGAGACTTGAGATTTGGCAAACCTTGAGTATCCTATAAAGGTTTGCTAAGGGGTTTTTCGAAATTCCCACGGGATAGGGAACTAGCCCATTTTGAAATACTTCACGGGGTCAAAGCCTCGGGGCATAAGCTAATAGCTAAATAACTTAACATTTCGTGACGCTAAAACAATTCAGCAAGAAGATAACTAAGCTTTCGAAGAAAATTTCAAAGGCGTATGGAATTCGATATGTGCCGCATAAAGCCGAGTAAAACCTATTGCAATGCGGTTTCTAGACCTTGTGGTATTGTATTTAATTTACATGTCGAGGTGTTCACTGATATTCATTCTAATGGATGCTGTGCGATGCGAGTTAGCGAAGTAGCAACAAAAAGGGAATTCAAGCAAGAGAATTAATGTAAACCAGTGGTAAAAACAAATAAAGAAGCGTTTTAAGTTTTGCGTATTATTTTTGTATGTATGCTTCTCATCAAAGAAATGGTGTGCCAAAGAGTTTACTGAATAAGTCGGCATTTCTACACTGATTCAGAATCGAATTTGATTGTATTCAGTTTACTGGGTTTCGAACTTTCGAAGGTATTTTTTAAGACAGTACCTTATTGCCTAGTTCCCTATCCCGTGGGAAATTCGAAAATCCCTTCTAAGTGCACCTCTAAGGTATGATCTGGCTAATTTTAGTATCTAAATCCAGTAGTTTGGGTTTGGACTGTGGGGACCTCTGGGTCAGTCAGTAAGTCACCTTCCTCTTTTACATATATTATGTATGTATACATACATAATTGGTTTACCACACTTTCATAGATTCGACTTATGCCTTTAGGAATTCCCGTGTGATAACGGGAAAGTCAAGTCAGTTCCAGATTAATCTGCAAAATACACGTATAAACAGAAAATGGAAGCAATCAACGAAAAGCAAAAACAATTCTTCAGCCATCGAAAAATAGCAAACAGCACGTTGAAATAAAGTACTTGTTGATTGACACTACGAGACAGAAGTTTGCGAATAGTTCTAAGATTAGTAGCAAACGCATTTGGCCGGACATCAAAAAGATCACAGTATTTATAAGATGGCCATTTCATTGTATTTTAGCCATGGGTATTGAAATGATACCGCAGTTCAACTGTTCAACTAGTGGAAAATAGGATTTTCCCTGATGGTGACACCTGTGTTTATCCCTCATCATTATGTCAGCCGAAAGACGTCCACTGCTGGACATAGGGAAGGCTCTCCACTCAGACCGGTCTTGTGCTTTCCGCATCCACAGAGTCCACGGACCGGGAGACGAGTTGTCGGTAGGCCTCCAACAAGATGGAGCGACGACCTAGTAAAGATTGCGGGACCGCGGTGTTTATCCCTAAGCTAATGTAACTATAACTACCTACTAACGTTTTATTGTGCCTCATATTCTCCCCCCTCAAGCTTACACAACTCCTCAGTGACATAAAATTTGGGGTATTCGGCACGATTTTGCAAAAGAACAGAGTTGAGATAGTTTTCCGCACTTCCCTTCGATACACAGAGGGGCTACTCAGAAGTCTGAAATTCGAAGTTTGAATCTCACCGTCCCGCTCACGCAAACATAGGTTAGGTTAGAAAACGAGAGGGACGGTCGGATACGAACTTTTGCACAGGGTTGGTTGATTGTGTGCGTGTTTTTGGCGTTTGTGTGACAGTATTGTTCTGGTATGAGTTTGTAGGAACTTATCAAGTTTTGACATGAGCGTAAACGTGTGCTGTAGGTGTGTACCTCACCCCCCTCGAAAAGTGTGTGAAAAAATGTAGTGAAGGAACTGAAGGCAGCTCCCGTCTGTCTGCTCTAGCCTTCGATGTGTCAAACTCCTACATCCCTTACAGTGACAGTGACATTCGGTCTACATTTCATAGCGACATCTGTAATGCTGGTGAAATAATAGGGGCCTAAGAGGACATTGTGAACTTATCAAATGATTCACAGCCGTTCGCAGTATTAAATCTATATCTTGTTTTGATCTACTGACAAAATTATTAAATATACAATCAAACAATTTGCTAGCTGTAGTGTAGATGGCCCACCATCATTCCATGGACAGATAGCAAGCAGAGATTGGATTGCCTATGCCTACAGACAGTAAGTTTATTGAGACTACAAAATTATAAACAACTCATCTAGACAAGATATAGACTAAATATTGGGTACGGCTGCATGGCACGTTTTGGAATTAAGTACTGTAGCCAAAACGCAAATAAAATATAAAAAAACAGCATCTGAAACGCGACCATTAATTTAATGAAGAATTACGACTCGTGTTTCGATACTTACAGTGTCAGAGACAAACCTGTACGTCATTTATCTCTCCAAATAAAAACAGTTTATTTTCTCGTTTGGGATTTAATTTAAAGATTTCATACGAAGATAAAGATTTGCCAAACAAGAATGCTTCGCTTAAACACAGGCTTGGTTCGCTGATTTAAAAAATGAAAACGGTTATTAATGTACATGTTACACGCAATTAAAGAAAGCATTACGCAACATTAGCCGACTGCGACGGCGATGCATCAATTAATTGTGCGCGGGCGCCGCAATGCCGCAAACTAGATGAGCGCAGAAGTTGCGTTTGGGTTTGTTCAGTCAGCAGCAGAAGTAGCTAAGCAACCGAAGCGGTCACAATAATCTAAGGCTTAGATTCTAAGCACAGCTCTATTGTCATAGACATAAGAGCTTGTGCAGAGCATTGTGACCGCTTCGGTTGCTTAGCTACTTCTGCTGTTAACTGTATGGAGTGTGAGCAGTAAATAAATAGATCATGTGGATTTTACCGAGTTCTAATTCTAATTAGATTGATTCTACTTAGATTTAATCATATCAAAAAAAAGCGAAGCATGTCGGGCTATACTCGACTGACATACGTAAGTGACCGTTTATTCCACAAGTTCCATTTGCACCGATTAATATGGTCAAAACGGTCGTGAAATTGAGTTACTGCGCTTTGCTCCGAATTTGGATGTGTAACAGACGCTTCGGCGGTCAGCGGTGCAAACCCCTTTTCTTCATCGTCATTTTTATTATTGTCAAAAGTAGGGTCACTAGGTACACCACATTCTTGTGTTGAGCAGGAGGACGAGGAGACTCGAAGAGAGATGCTGCGTGGGAGCGTCGCTGGAACAGTAACCGTTGGCTCCGAACCACGGAGAACTGGGCTCAGTGAACGCACAAGACGATGGACAGCTCGCCTGATCCAGCCGGGCGTCCCCACACATCATCATCATCAGGGTCACTACACTAATCACATCACTATCTGCGCAGATTTCGACACTGCTTTCCAACTCAGGGGCACTAACCTCCACTATCACGGTTGAAATTGGGATGAAGACTAATTTCAATGGCTTCACGTACTTTCCGCGGAATGAAAACTTTTCTCTCGCCAGTACCGACACCTTAACAAACCTAATGTACTGGTACTTCTGTACTTAGCTGCATTGTGGTATAGCATCTTCGTGCATTGTACACGATCGGTGGTTATTGCCCCGGCCGTCATGGCGTCGAAAGCGTTGACATTTGCTTCGCAGCCAGAGCAGACCATTCGGTTGACAATAAAGGTTAATTGGTAGAGATCGTTAGATACCTTTGTGCTGTCGAGGTTCCAACTGAATGGTTTGACCCCTTAAGTAAATTATGTTACCATTGTTTTCAATGAGACGAAGTATAGAATGGCTTCCATTGCCTTTTTACAAGTCAAGAGTGTAAAGTAGATTACCATAATAAATAACTAAGCAAACTTTGAAAACATTGCATTTAGAAAGAGGCCTCGGTTTAATTATTATTCTAAATTTCAATTTTTCTTTTATAATAGTGTTATCACAAGAAATACAGTCTAAGGTATGATATTATAGTAGTTTATGCAACTGCTACACAATGAGGGTCCTTAAAACACGAAGCTGAGTTTCATAATAGGATCACACGAGTGTTTTAAGGCCTAATTATGTGTAGTTGCATACATTACTTTATCTACACACATATTATAAGTACTCTAAGATGGGTTCAGAAGCCGAAGGCATGTATCATACCCATACCTGTCACGAATTTGTTTTTTTTTTTTAATCATAGACAAACATACCGAGCTGACGTTTCGTAAACTGTTTTTTTTTTTAAATAAAGAACGCTCATGATTAATTATACACGTCGGACTGAACTCGACTTATATACGTGAGTGATCCGTTTTATTTCACTATGATTGTAAATTACGTTGGTTGTCAAATTCGAAAAATCGAATTCCATATCGAAAAGTCATTACGACATCGAAATTCGATGTCGTATCGATGTTGTAATGACTATTACTTTACTGCTAGTGATGGTGGGTGGTGCTGGGGCTCGCGCTGTCTGCGAGGAGGCGACGGCGTACTGAAATGCTGGTCATTTTCTACGATTTCTGGACGCATTATAGAGGACTTATGATATGTGTGTAGATAAAATGCTTTAATTTTCAGACA
This sequence comes from Clepsis dumicolana, assembly GCA_963691665.1. Taxonomy (NCBI): domain Eukaryota; kingdom Metazoa; phylum Arthropoda; class Insecta; order Lepidoptera; family Tortricidae; genus Clepsis; species Clepsis dumicolana. The sequence goes on from OY829513.1 coordinate 14,457,453, forward strand.
TGTCGAGCTGTCGGATGTGGTAGACTAAACTAAAATGACAGTGATCGTTTAAAAACAAATAATTACCTGATATGTAAATTAATACTAAAGACAGAAAAACTTATTATTACTTACTAACAGTAGTGTCATTTGTCACGTTACAGCTAGAAGTCACTATCGAAAGATAAAAGACACCGGAATGAAATTTGTCTTTTTCATTTCTTTCGAAAAAGATAATTGAAAAAATCCCTAAACTTCCTTATCGAGTCTTTCAGGATATATGGTCTTGAATATAAAAGTGGACTGTGGATTTTGGCTGGTTTAATTAGGAATAAATTGTAAGAACGTTACAGTCATGAATCTCGGTGAATCGATACAATGACAAGAGAATAACGAACAGAATTTTGACAGGTAATGTTGCTATACAATAAAATATAACAAAAAAGGAACTCCGATTAACGCAGTTAAACCAATGATTGTATATGATTTTTAATTATAAATTGACACTATTTAAGGACTATTCTTTAAATAGCTCTTGTAAATATTGATTTCTTGAATATAAATTTAATAATATTAGAATTAGAAATAAGGATTAAAATAAGAATAATTTTAAACGATTCTGTACATGCTGCCACCCTTGAAATATATTAGTTTTCAAATGAAGAAGTTGGGAGGGGACAGATGTTGTTGAAAGCCCGGCGGATGATGCCTTTCTTCGTCCTGATGTCTGCAATTGCTACCCACTCAGCCCAATAGTGTTTTGTTAATACAAATTCGCTCGCATCCTTGAGCGATAGTGTCACATTTCTATACTAAATTAGTACGGCTTTGACACCTGAAATGTCATCAATAACCAGAGAACAATACCCGTAATAGCACCTTATGAAACATCTACTGCTTCACGGATACAGTGCCCTAAGCACGACTTGTCGAATCCTGCGTCACGTAAAATCGAATAGTAAACTATAACGAGTTTGTATGACGTTTGGAACAGCGCCCGCCCGTGAGCGTATTTGGAACTAAAATTTAGTATGAGATTTCTCGATCTCGATACGATAACCGTAACGTAACGCAGGATTCGACAAGTCGTGCTTAGGGCACTGCTAGTTACAAAAACCATAAGAATCCTATACCGTGGTCCTAGCAATTTGTCGACTCAGTTATAACTTATAATTAACACCTTAATGTGGGTATTATGGCATATGAACAGATGTAATCTTAGGAGAACCAGCTGTATCTTCGTATGGTAGCAATTGAAATAAACCTTCATACAATCTTGCACTTAACTTCCGAGGGTCGAGAATGGCTTTACGAATGCTGCGTAACGTTACGGTTATCGTATCGAGATCGAGAAACCTCATATAAAATTTTAGTTCCAAATACGCTCACGGGCGGGCGCTGTTCCAAACGTCATACAAACTCGACAACGTTTACTATTCGATTTTACGTGACGCAGGTTTCGAAAAGTCGTGCTCGACCCTCTGAAGTTATTTTCAGTGTCATACAAAGAATTTGAGACTTATTTACAGTGTTATACAAAGAATTTGCAGTCAATGGCTTATTTGCTTCGATTTAATTGAAGGTGAATCACCAAATCTTTGTGTTACACCTTTGGGGGCCTTGATCTGATGAATCAATCGGACTTCGATCTTTAACCCCTACCCAAAACTAGTAAAAACTGCAGAACGACAACATACATAAATAGTTGAATTGAGAAATGTTTTTACATGTACAAGTGCTTATGATATTGAAATAAGATTGATTTTCGTCTAACCTGTGGAAAAACTTTTTTCACTAGACCTATAGGTACTGTAGTGACATCTGCAAAAATATAACCATTATAAAACTATTACTAAATGAAAATAATCGGTTTATTGATTATTTTCGTTTTTATTTTTAGGAAACATTCATAGTATGAAATTCAACATACAATGACAATGCAAAGAAAAATCAGTTAAGCAGCTGGACTTGAACCAGCAACCTCAGTTGGTACGGATTACCGAGGTTAAATTGTTACTGTTGACGGAGTTCAAGCCAATCAATCTATATCAAGTATGAGGTCTATCTCTATTCATGATCATGATACGACTGTTTTTTGGTTTAGGTAAACAACAGTGAAGATGACTAAGTTGGTCAAACCAAACTTCTTAGTGTAAATTTCAAATCACAACAAACGTTTCGATCGTGTTGACGTTACGAGTCTAGTATTATGACTAAGAGAGTAGTACCCCGCCAATAGGTACGTGCTCCCAGAGGCGCTGCTGATTCGCCCATGGTAATTGCGACGTTTTCTGGCGTCAAAAATTAGACCAGAGACTGCAACTCAATGCGATCGCTCAGAATAAAGTTTGTATTAGGTAAATTACCCAAATGCTACGTCATAATGTTCAGTGATCAAACTGTGTTATTTAATTATAGTTTTTTAAATTAAAAATCGTTTGTATTGCAGTAATAAGTGAAGCCTCGGTTTTTACGCGCATTTTTGAAATCTCGATCAAGCGGCAGTGTAAAACGATATTATTTTGACATCAATCATCATTTCAACAACCAATTGAATATGTACCGTAGACACGGATCACTCAATGTCGATGACAATGACCGGGATTTGAACCCGGGACCTCAAGCTATGAAGCTTGAGGTGCCGGGTTCAAATCCCGGTCGGGGCAGATGTTTGTATGATGAATACGAATGTTTGTTCTCGGGTCTTGGATGTTTAATACGTATATAAGTATGTATTTATCTATATAAGTATGTTTATTCGTTGTCTAGTACCCATAGTACAGGCTTTGCCTAGTTTGGGACTAGGTCAATTGGTGTCAAATTGTCCCATGATATTTATTTATTATTTATATAGGACCCAACACAAGGGTCTCCTGCAGGATCACATGACAGTGCAGTGCAGAAGGACCCAGGGGTCTGTCAACTGTCAATGTTGACTACAAAATTAGTGATCCACACATGACTAATCCACCGCGGTCCCGCGATCTTCACTAAGTCGTCGCTCCATCTTGTTGGACGCCTACCGACAGCTCGTCTCCCGGTCCGTGGACGCCATTCGAGAACCTTCTGACCCCATCGGCCATCAGTTCTGCAAGCGACGAGTGAGTTCCGCGGTGGATGCGGAAAGCACAAGACCGGTCAGAGTGGAGAGCCTTGGGGGAGGTCTATGTCCAGCAGTGGACGTCAGTCGGCTGACATGATGATGATGATGATGACATGATTAATAGCCACAATGTACCCCCAAACATCAACTGGCAGGTGTCACATAATTATGAAATAGTTGTTTGTATTAAAAAGTACACTCTCAAAACAATAATATTACCCCGTGCTTTGAAGTAGGGCAATTGTCTCACGTGCCCAGTAGACGGTCACGTCGAAATGTAGGCCATTGTTGCCGATCTATTTTACCGTTTTATCGATGGTTGATTTCAATGTGTAGTTTGTATATCATAAAACAAGCTCATGCCCCGCGGCTTTGCCCCCGGTGAAATATTTCAAAATGGGCTAGTTCCCTAATCCTGTGGGAATTTCGAAAAATTCCTTAGTGCACCTCTAAGATATTCAAGGAATATGTTTGCCAAATTTTAAGTCTCTAGGTCCAGTGGTTTAGGCTGTGCGTTATCTCAGTTGTCTGTCAGTCAGTCAATCAGTCAAGGTACTGTTTTAGAGGTAGGTATAGATGTCAATATTTCATAAAACTTCTTGACAGGTGAAAGAGGCCAGTGCAGTAAGAGTGCAGTGTTAAAAGCTCGCTTACATTTGACGCATAGGTACCCTGCAATAATTGGAATTGGGTAGCTGCAAAGTCAGTGGTATTGTAAACTAACTAAAACGTCGACAAAATGCTAAACGATATTTCAACTATATGAAAGCGTTCACTCTTCAATCGTTATCTATCCAATGCTGTTCTAAACTTGAAAAGGACGTCATTTCTTCGAGTCTTATAGTTTTACGACTTTCCCATTCAACTCCATATAACCCTTTCAGACCTGAAAAAGTGGGCCATGTTAAAGTAAAGTGAAGTATAGTGACATGGTGAAATAAAAACGGATCACTCACGTATATAAGTCGAGTTTAGCCCGACATCGACATCGTGATAGTGGATGGTCGGTGCCCCCAAGTTGGAAGACTGTGCTAAATACTGCGTCAACGGTGAATGTGAACGAGCCTTTACAGAGTGATGTGGTCAGTGTAGTGTGCTACCCTGCATTTGACAATCATAAAAATGACGATGAAAACGAGGGTAGTTGTGTGCCACTGTCAGCAGCGTCTAGTAGTCGCGCGAGCAGAGCCGCGGCGCGCAGTGTGCGTCTCGCCGCCGCTGGGTCGTGCGCTCCCAGAGGAAGGACTACGAATTAGTCCGAAACATGTCGGGCTAAACTCGACTTATATACGTGAGTAATCCGTTTTTATTTCTCTATAATTGAGTCTTACGGTAGTTTCATGTTATAGTGACATGTGTAATTAAATTGACAATGACATGTAATCAACCCGGACGATTGTGTTGGCCGGGTCCGAATGGGCCAAGTACATATAGGTAACCTATCCCCTTTCATTTAGCAAACGATCTAACATAACCTGAACCCTATTTGCTGAATATTCCTCCCTCCCAGTAGGGTTAGCACGACTGGCCGCGACTTTGTTTGTCGCGCGAGATTATATTACCCGTCCCCGTTGCATTCTGAGTGACAGAAAAGGACGGGCAGTTGTTCTTGCGCGAGATAAAGTCGCACTGTGAACTGTGAGTTGTGCTTGATCTACTGGATCATCAAGCTGTTTCGCAATACATGCACCCACACGCGGGTTCGAATCGTTTGTAGACGTACTGCTGTGTCTGTGGTATCTCCGATAAGACTCTCCCCAGTCTCGTAACACCATGAAGGAACTGCCCGCCGCCCTGACAAGTAGCCTCAAGACCCTCCTCGACCGTCGGATGCTTGATGTGATCATGAAATCAAAACACCGCATTAACTTATGATGTATATTGAGTAGAACTGAATACCACTGTACAATTGTACTTAATTAAAATATGACATACCGATTCGTTTGAATAACCTTGCATGACCAGCAGTTTGAGAAGTGACGTCCTTCTATAAGCGTAATTTACATGAATCACTCAAGATTGATAAACTGATTGGCTGAATATTTAAACATAGCAACAACAACAAACATTAATTAAATGACTGCACACAATGCAAAAGGCATGTTAGTTTGGCGCGAATACTATAGTATTCAATATGCCTAGCATTACACGCAATTGTAAGTTACTTTTAGATTCGAGCGTTAATTCCAAGCCGATTAAAACTAGACTAGACGTTAAAAAAACTTGACAGGCCAACCAGTCTTGCCAAGGGGTGTGCGGTTCCGTACAAGCGGGAAGGGGCGATCGGCACGTGTCTCGGATCAGCTGTTGGCCGGGGTCGACGGCCTCGCGTACGAAACGAGAGTCAATGCACTGGACGGCCCCTGGGAGCTGAGCACTAGAGTTAGCAAGACGAGCGATGCTTGGATATTTAGTTAGAGGTGGTTTGCTGAAAAAGGATCGCCCTATAAATTGCTATTAAAGACTGGTGAAGGTTAAAAGTAATAATGAAAGGAATGGGTCAACCGTGGTTACGTGTTTCACTCTATTCTTGTAAATTTTAATTATTTTAAGATATTCCAAAAATGTTTGACATTTATGCGAGTGCTGGATCTGAAGTTGGAAAAATCGATTAAGTCCATTCAATAGGTACCTATAACTACTTTACTCAACTCTGCTTTTTTATCGTAACTTAAATGAGACTGACAATAAATTCATTTCACACAATGATGAGCTGTGCCAAGTTCATCGAGATAGGTGTCATAACATCGGTTTAAAGACACAACAATGACAATATTGGCTACATTAGTAAACAAAAGTCTGACTTTAAGAGACTCAAGGTTTTTGGAAGTAAATACAAAACATACAACTTTATGCAAACAATAATAATGTAAAAGCGATTTTTTTTTATATAAGAGGGGGCGAACGAGTTTTTTGTAGATTGGTTCATACGGGTATAGACGTTGGACCAGTGTTATTCGAAGAGCAATGTTAAGAAGAAGCACCACATGTTTGACAAGATATAACTATTGCCCTTGTATTGCCCTCAGAGCCTGTGCCCAGCAGTGGGACGTAACACAAGGCCAATGATGATGACGTGACGATGATGAACAATATCGTGGATCCGTGATGGTGTGAACATTAGTCCGCTCGGACGGTCACCGAGTAAACATCGTTGGGTCATCATTACAATGTGTTACAAGACTTACAAATGCAAGTCAGTGACACACAGATGAACAAACTGTGCTGAATCAGCTTGGCTGCGCGAGCGTTGATCCGGAAAAGTTAGGGTGGCTAAGTGACGATTTGCAAGGTCCGTAAAGACAACAGAAGAAGTTGCCATAGTCAGATTTCTTGTATAGAAGCTTTTGGCAAAACTTAAATTTGGCGCACCAAAACAATATTAAATAAAACACTTTAGGTTCAGGAGGTACAGTCAGCAGCAGAAGTGGCTAAGCAACCGAAGCGGTCACAATGATCTAAGCACGTCTCTGGTTGCTATGGACATAAGAGCTTGTGCAGATCATAGTGACCGCTTCGGTTGCTTAGCTACTTCTGCTGCTCACTGTACCCAGTATGTTCAGAAAATGTTTAACTGTCTCAATTGTGAATTCGAGATGATAAGGATATTAAATTTCGGATTTGGATACGGTTTCAGATACGGTTACGGATATGAAACTATTTCGGATTATCCGTTAGTTTCGGCTACGAATATTAGATTTTTAAGGAATTATAAAAACAAAATACAAATATGTAAACGAATTTGATATTATTAAAAAGAGAAACCTGTAATATCATGTCTCATTTAGACTCCGCCCCTATCTAATATTATTAGAAACTTTTATATCGGATTCGGTTACGAAGCTCGGAGCATTAGCATCAGCACTGGTCTGAATCATGCCATCACATAGTTATATATGTATGACAAATTGATACAATGAAAATGTTTTTGTCACCGTCATCCCCATTCAAACTACCTGAATTATCTAATTCACTCTGCTTATAAACATTTGGCTCATCACGAGGATGAATCACTCGGATGCAAATAATGGTGCAATCCAACAAAAGAATTGCTGTAACAATCCATGCATGCCGATCAAGTTAGCAACGTAAAGTTTTTTCTTAAATGTTCGCGCAGAGGGACGAGCACGACTTGTCGAATCCTGCGTAACGTTACGGTTATCGTATCGAGATCGAGAAACCTCATACTAAATTTTAGTTCCAAATACGCTCACGGGTGGGCGCTGTTCCAAACGTCATACAAACTCGTTATAGTTTACTATTCGATTTTACGTGACGCAGGATTCGACAAGTCGTGCTTAGGGCACTGATGGTAAGAGATCGCCGCCACTCATAAGAAACAGAAACCTAAGAGAATCTGTCCATTGCCGGCATTAAAGGAGGAAAAGGGATAGAGGAAAGGGTGGGGGGGGAGGGTGATCGGGCCTCCGGCACTCTCACTGACCGAACGAAACGCAACAGGAGTGCTGTTGCTTCTTGCCGATTTTGTGCGAGAGGGTGGTACTTCCCCGGACGAGCCGGTCCATTCGTACAGCACTGCTACAGTATGGCTCTCCCACTAACAAAACATCCTGTGTTGTCGGGATTTTTATGAAAGAGGGAGTAAAAATGAGTTTCGGTCACGTTACGGATTGCGTTCCGTTGTCATTTGCAGATCAGGGGATCAATTTTTGAATCTCACTTGGTGACTAAATTGTCACCCATGACATTGATATCACAATTTGCCAAAAGCCTGATTTTTAAATGTCATACCCGTCCACTAACATGCGGCTAATTTGCGTTTCTGTCGTAGACAAGCGAGTCAACATAGTGATTTGAGGTTAACTGTCACTGTCAGTGCTCAAGAAGTCACTCAGTGTTCTCGTTTACGAGTGAGAATATGAGAATTTTAGTCACCGGTGAGATTCAAAAATACAAACTTTCTTGAAATCAGTGAATTTAGTCACCGGGTTAGATTCAAAAATCGATCCCCAGGGTCTAAGATTCAAAATACGTGTACATATACCAGCAGCAGAACTACAATAGCTGAGCGGTAAAATTAGATTAATTTAGAAGATGGTGTTCGAAAACATCTGCTTCGAAATTTATAAAATGCAAATACTTCATACTTAATATTATGAAATAATCACAATCAAACAGCTTAATGGCAACCGCAGATAGCCGAGCGGGAAATAATTAACACTCCACACTAGAAAGTTCCTGGGTTCTCAGCCGCCACCCGCGGCGGGCTGTCTCGCCGTCGGCGGCGCCTTAGGCGCCTATGCCATATTCGTAAATGTTCGCGCCCGCGGCGGGCGAGACCGACCGCTCCCGAATATTTACAAACATGACATGTACCTACACGCCGCCGGCGCCCAGGTGCCATGTTCGTAAATGTTCGCGCCCGCGGCGGGCGAGACAGACCGCTCCCGAATATTTACAAACATGACATGTACCTACACGCCGCCGGCGCCCAGGTGCCATGTTCGTAAATGTTCGCGCCCGCGGCGGGCGAGACCGACCGCTCCCGAATATTTACAAACATGACATGTACCTACACGCCGCCGGCGTCTAGATGCCATGTTCGTAAATGTTCGCGCCGCACGCGGCGAGCGGGAACGACCGCTCCCGAATATTTACATACATGACATGTACTCGCCGCTGGCGACGGGCCCGCTGCGCTGCCTGGGTGGCGGGTTAGACCGACCCAGGCTATACCCAGAGTTTTTGCTGGGCCGGGGTGGCGCGTAAACTATGCGCATGATTAAACCCTGCCATCGTAATTTCACCAAGCGTAACAGGAGCTGCGATTAAGGGTCTTTGCACACGCCAAGTTTTTGCAGCAATGAAATCCTAATGCAGATCTCGATGCATAAGTTATTCCGTGGTGACTACGGGGTCTACAGGACCATTACAAACTTCCTGCATTTTTTACTGTTTCAGAGAAAAAAAAAGACTAATGATAGATTTCGACAAACAATAAACAATACATTATGACTAAACATTTTCTACAAAACAAAGGGATCCTATCATTAGGACCCAACATGTGTCAATGTACTCATCATGTATAATACAGACGGTTGGCCGCGCAGCGTGTGTAAATATTATCCTGTGCCTGTAACTCCTGAACTAATAAAAGCCTTGTGCTAGCGAGCTATACGTTACGCCTGTATAGCAGGGATGGCCAAGAGTTCAACCGCGAAAGTTAAATAAACTAAATAGAAAAATATGAAAATAACACTTTTTGACACGAGTGCGGTAAGTATATCATTTTGCATGAGTTCCGGGGTGTCTGAGCCGCGAGGCGAGCGAGGGTCGAGACTCGGGACGAGCAAAAATGTCACTTCGGTAAGCTTACCAAACGACGTTTTTAATACATTTGCGAAAAAATTACAATTAAACCAAAGACTACGCCTAGGCTTACGGTGAAGCCAGGCGCATCCAACGGCGTCTTGTTGTAAAAAGCACTAGTGGGAAAAATTCAACTTTCCGCACTTTATATAGCCGCAAAAAGTCACTGTATTTAACAAAAATTCATCAAATCGGGAAAACTGGCGATTTCATTACTTGTCCTTTTCTTCATCCACCATACATACTTCATTCAGCTTTCCCCATAGCTCAGGAGGAAACCCATCTTAAAGTCTACCGATGAATCTTCGAGATTTCATCCGCTATCATTGGTCCTGTCAGCTCGCTAATATCTCTCTCATACCTTTGGTAATATATAAGAATGCCATGCTGGGGTGTCTGTGAGTCGGTTTCGACCAGTTATTTTTAACCTGCCCTAATGCAACATGTCTAACCAGATAAAGCCTGAAAGCCGAAGATAAACTTCACGCTTGACTCCGATAAGAATAGCTGGCATGCGATAAATAACGTAGCGAGCTACTTTGAATAGACACGCCACGTCAATAAAGTATAGGTTTAAGCTTTAAAGCACACTAACTAGAAATCGAACCGAATTGCTAAGCAAAGATCCTGCGAATTCTTGAGGGGATCTGAGGAAGCATTTGCGTAAACTTAACATATAATCGTTGCTTTTCACGCGCCCAGACGCGTATGAAGTTACTACAAATTTATGCACATAGGTATTGAAGAATTTAAATGATAATTTTATCCACGTTTTGTACTATCAAATCCTATATCTGTATACATAACAGCTATAAAACCTAAGCAATCGCAAGAGTAGTATATTATTGGGCATTCTGGACCACCATTCATTCGATCGGGCGAAAAATTTCGCCCTCACTCATTCGTGGTGATCCAGAAGCCCAATAATACAATGAATTGCACACAACCTACAATCAACCCAAACCCAACGGTAACCAACCTAACAGTAACCTATCAGCATTTGCGTTCAACATAACGCTCAACCTACACCTGAAATCGCATTGGGCATTCTGTTTCACCTCTCGATCAACGCAACGAATACATCAGCCCAACAGCAACTCAAACCCAACGGAACCCAACCTAACAGAATTTGCTCACACTCGAGGTTTAACGTTAACCATCTGCTCTTCTGCTCATTTTGAATAAGCATTCCATGCTTGCAACACGCGCGCATTGGTTGAATTGATCTTGAACAGATATGAAGTTTGTAAAACAAGCTCAGAGCTTGCAGTTGGAGGTTGTTTGTTCAGATCGCAACAATCGTAGTTTTCGTCACGGTGAACTTTTACCCGACACAATTCGCTGTATAATTTGCGGTCCTTCTAATTGCGGTAAAACTAATTTAATTGTCTCTCTTCTACTACATGAACAAGGACTACGCTTTCAAAATATTTACGTATATTCAAAAACACTTTTCCAACCGATGTACCAGTTTTTAGAAAAAATATTGATGTTGGTTCCATCAGTTAAATTTCAAAAATATCGCGAAAATGATGAAATACTAAGCCCGCATGAAGCTGAGAACAATTCAATTATCATATTTGATGATGTTGCATGCGAAAATCAAAATAATATAAGGGATTACTTTGCAATGGGAAGGCATAAAAATATTGACAGCTTCTACTTAAATCAAACTTACAGTAAAATACCTAAACAATTAATAAGGGACAATGCTAACTTAATCATCCTTTTTAAACAAGATGAAGTTAATTTACGTCATGTTTATGACGAGCACGTTGGAACTGATATGTCTTGGTCACAGTTTCGGGAAATGTGTGCAAAAATATGGAGCGTACCTTTTAGCTACTTGGTTGTAAACAAGGACTGTGCTAGAAATTCAGGATGTTATAGAATGGGATTTGATACATTTATCGTTTTGGATTAACCGTGTTACTTAACCAGTTTCATTTTCAAGAAACTTTTATTGCATCATGGGAATCCATCGAGATCAGACATGAATCATAAAATAAACACCGAGAAAACTTTAAAAGAAAAAGTACTTCAGTCTGCCGATGCTGTCAAAAAGAAGGTTAAACTACTTCGTGATATGAAAAATAACAACAATATGATTTTGGAATCAGTCTTTAAACCAATAACAGACCCGCTTAATGAAATGGTTAAAAGTAACGACAATAAATACTATAACACTAATGAAACCGATTTTGATGAAGACATATTTAAGTGGCAAAAGGCGCCAAAAACATTAAAATTTAGTCCTAATGAAGGGAAGAGAAGTAGTATTAATAATCAAACAATCGTACGAAATTTTTCCGAAACGACTTCAAATAATGATGATGAGGTATCAAATAGAGACGAAAACAGACAAGATGGTGATGATGACATGTTATGTGAAAGTGACAACAATGATGTCTTGGAATCAACAAATGATACTTCATTTAAGACTACCGGTTCATATGCATCTCCTCGCGAAGACCCTGCATGGCAAAAACAATACAACACCGACTTGGACATTCCTTTTGGCATACGAACAGAACGCGATAAGCTTATGTTAGGATCTTGTTTAGTTTCCGTTAGTGGCGAAAAACTCAAAGTAAATGGACGTACTTACAATTTAACACCAGGTTTATATGATTTGTTATTTAAGAAGTTGCCTGATTTAGGTATCATAACTGAAGACGATAAACGTTATTATAAAATGTTGCTACTAGAAACGAATGTCCATAGACGAGATTTTGATCCCAATAAACCAATAAAAAGTAACAAAGGTCAGAAATATTTATACATTATAAAACCGCTTTTCAAATTATCGAAACAACGTTCAATAAGCGAAGATTTATGTACTTACGGCAAAGGACTACCAACAATGAAAAAAGTTAAAAGAGATGTTTCATATGTCTATTGGGATAATCCAAACGAATTAGTTGAAAGATTGAAATTACTCATTGCTTCCCGTGATGCCGGTAACACAGGATTAGACAATGAAATAATATCAATTGTAGAAGAACTTCGTGAAGCGGGCTTGGTTAATCAATGATATATAAAACTGGTATTTTACTTTTACCATCAGTCGAAGCCGGAAATTTGATGATACATAAGTGCATAAAAATAAGAAGTGAAAATGAACATAGACAAATTCGGTCATCATGTTCATAAACGTTTGCGTGTATGTGAAGTTTTTGAACTTAACAATAAAACTTTGCTGCGTTCTGATGATGGCGATTTCGATCTACAATCATCGCGATTAAAGGGGGTAGCGGATCCTTTGACACCCAATGATGCAGCTAATAAGCAATATGTCGATCAGCTCGTCCAGGACACTTACGAGAAGAAGCATCTAGATTCTTTATTTAAAACTATAAATTCTCAAATTCATCAGCTTGCAAATCAGTTGAAAATAAACTTTTATACAAAAAGGGACATAGACAATATTTTAAGTAATTTCAAAGATGACAAAAGAACAAGTCGTGAATGAAATCCATAGATCGGCCCGAAAAAATTTCAAGCGTCGCGCAGTTATATTAAAAGGAATTGATGATTTGTGGCAAGCAGATTTAATTGACTTACAGAATTTACATACTGTAAATAAGGGATATAAATACATTTTAGTTGTTATTGATACATTTTCAAAGTACACGTGGTGTATTCCTACGAAATCTAAAACTAAAACAGAAGTAAAAAATGCATTTGAACTAATTATCAAGTCGACCAAACGAATACCTAGAAACTTACAGACAGACTTTGGAAAAGAATTTTACAATGATCAATTCGATTGTTATGTGAAATCCTTAAAAATAAATCATTATTCCACGTATTCAGTTAAAAAGGCGTCTATTGTTGAAAGGGTAATAAAAACGCTCAAGAACAAACTTTACAAATATTTCAGTTTCATCGGGAACTACAAATGGCTTGGAAAACCTTTAGATGAGATAGTTCAATCTTATAATCAAACTGTGCATAGCACAACAAAATTTAGCCCAAATGAGGTGAATTTTAATAATGAAGCCGAAGTAAAGAAAAACATAGATAAATCACAATCCAATCGGCGTTTTAAATTAAATATTTTTAATGTAGGAGATCATGTGCGTATAAGCAAGTACAAAAGCGTCTTTCATAAAGGTTATACGCCTAATTGGTCAACTGAGCTATTTACTATTAAAAAGGTGAATCACACTCGTCCTGTTACTTACCATATTGAAGACCAACGAAAAAACTCAATACTCGGTACATTTTATGAACAAGAACTGCAAAAAACTAAGTATCCAGACGTTTACCTCATCGAAAAGGTAATCAAAAAAAGAGGGAAAAAATTGTATGTTAAGTGGTTAGGACTTAACGATAGCGAAAACAGCTGGATCGACAGAAATGCCATTGTATAAATATATTTAAAAACTTTCTCGCGCTAAGTCATTAACTTTTGGGATATGAAAGGAAGAGGACTTCTAAACAGTATTATTAATCACTTACCGTTTGAACTGCACTTACCTGGCTACAATTATTGCGGACCAGGCACAAAATTGCATAAGCGATTGCAAAGAGGTGATAAAGGAGTTAATGAATTGGACAACGCGTGTATGCAACACGATATAGCATACGATAAATATTCTGACCTAACAGACCGACATCGTGCAGATTTTGAACTCTATAAAATGGCTAAACAAAGATTGAAGTCAAAAGGTGTTGGAAAAGGAGAAAAACTTGCGTCTTGGATAGTTAGCAAAGTGATGAAATCTAAAATGAAAGCTGGTGCAGGGATAAAATCATTTAAGCATTTTGTTTCTAAGATACGTACCGAATTGAAAAAAAACAAATCTAAAAAAGAAGGCACTGCAGTCAGTCGAGCTTTTGCTGCAGCGAGTAAAGTATTTCTTAATAACAATACGAGTAAAATGAGAGTTCCTCGATTAATACCGATTCCTAAAACTGGAGGTATATTGCCACTAATACCTATTTTCGCGGGACTTTCTGCGTTAGGGTCATTGGCAGGAGGAGCTGCTGGGATCGCTAAAGCTGTTGGTGACTACAAAGCTGCAAAAAAGAGCTTATCCGAATCAGAACGTCATAATAAAATAATGGAATCTATTGCATTAGGTAAAGGGTTGTACATTAAACAGTATAGAAATGGAAAGGGTTTGTGTTTAAAACGATTAAAAAACTAAATAAAAGGCTACCCAGACGTGCTCTTACAAATGTTGATATTTTAAAACATTCAACAGATATTCCTTATTTTCGTGGTGTTTACATGAGAGACAAATTGCCAAACCGTCCAAAAAGAGTAGAATGTGCAATCGTAAATTTAGATAGTTCTAAAAACCAAGACTCACTGGGTAGCCTATGTCAAAGATAATAATCATTGTGAATATTTTAATAGTTATGGTGATCTTCAACCGCCGCTAGAATTAATAAAATATTTGAAAAATTATAATATTTCATACAATTATAATATTTATCAAAAATTCGATACTGTTAATTGCGGACATTTATGTTTAAAATATTTAAAAAAATATTGGAATAACCGTTTAAATATCTCTGAACAATAAATAGCTTCTCATTCTCACGATGTCTTTCACTTTGTCCATAACGGGATCCTCCTCTACCCTGATTACGAATCACTCGCCAGCTCTTCAACTAGATGGTGAATATGAATGCGGGTTGCTATACTTGTCGACATTTAACTCGATACCTAATATTGACAACCGAAATAATAAGTTTTATTATGGTGATAACGAAGTAGTAGAAATTCCTGAAGGGTCATATGAACTTCAAGATCTTGATGATTATCTTAAAAGACATCTCCAAGGTTGCACCTTTACACTGACATGCAATAATAATACGCTAAAAACATCTATATTGTGTTCCAAAAACGTCTATTTTAAAAAACCAAATTCGATTGGTAAGTTACTTGGTTTTGGAGAAGAAACAGTTCAGGCGAATATATTAACTGAGTCCCCTTTTCCCGTGTCCATTCTGTCTACAACTATAGTACGAGTTGAATGTGACATCGTGAGCGGGTCATTTATAAACGGAAAACCTAGTCATATAATTCATGAATTTGTGCCAAATGTACCGCCTGGTTACCGGATTATAGAAACACCTAAAAATGTTATATATTTTCCTGTTACTCAAAACAGCTTAAACGCTCTTATAATAAGAATACTGGATATAAACGATAATTTAGTGAATTTACGTGGCGAAGAGATTCAGATATATTTACATCTCAGAAAAAAATGATAGACTTTAATAAATGTACGGTCTCAAACAGCAAAGCCGTTAGTGCTCATTGTGCTATCAAGAAAAGAAGACCTAAAGGACAACTAACGAAGGAAAACAAACAGTTTTTAAAAAACATAGGATTATTAAAATGAGTATACTAAACTTATCAGACTCCTTTAGCTTTGATAGCACGATTGAAAGTTTCGAATATCATTCGTATAAACCGTACGTAACAAGTTTCAATTTAAATGATGAAATCCGTATACCTATCAACCAGCAAGATCTATACGTATTACCATCAGCGAGTACTTTATACATAGAGGGTACTATAGAAGTATTCAACAGAGAAACAAAAGCGAAGGTGTCCAGTGTTCATTTTACAAATAACCCTATACTTCATTTATTTCAAGATATTCGATATGAGCTGAATGGGATTGAAATAGATAAAATTAAAAACGCTGGGGTCACAACAACAATAAAATCTCTTGTGTCGATGAATGAACTTGAATCATCGATGTCAAAGTTATGGGGCTGGGATGTTGATGGCACAAAAATTACGCATGGATCATTTTCTGTGTCAATTCCTTTAAATAAGATTCTTGGCTTCGCAGAGGATTATAACAAAATTATTATTAACTGTAAGCATGAACTTATTCTTTTACGATCCAATACTAATTTAAATAGCGTAAAACTGAACACAAATGAGTATATAGGTAACATAACTATATCTAAAATAGTATGGCGCATGCCGCACATTAAGGTTTCTGATCGTGAAAGATTAAGTTTGCTTAAATATTTGGAAAGAGATCGAGCTATTCAGGTAGCATTTAGGAACTGGGATCTGTACGAATACCCGCTTTTACCTAAAACATCAAAACATTCTTGGGCCGTCAAAACTTCGTCTCAAGTTGAAAAACCTCGATATGTTATAATTGGATTAAAAACAAACAGGAAAAATGTTGCTGATAAAGATATATCGCGTTTTGATCATTGTAATTTGCGTGACGTTAAAGTTTTTTTAAATTCAAATTATTTTCCTTATGAAAACTTGAATGTCAGTTTCTCGGCTCAAAAATTTGCTATATTATATGAACAGTACGCTAAATTCCAACAGTCTTATTATAACCGCAGCCAAGCACCGTTGTTGAATCCACAAGACTTTATAAATAAAGCACCTCTGTTTGTTATCTGACTGTTCTCGTCAAAATGAAACCTTAAAAACGGGTTCAGTCGATGTGCGGATTGAATTAGAGTGTGACACAGATATCCCTGACAATACCGCGGCTTATTGTCTTATTTTGAATGATAGTATTATAGAATATAAGCCGTTGACCAATATAACAAAGAAGATATCATGAAACTAGACCATCTATTCGTAGATGTTCAGGGGTTTAAATCATCTAAAAATGAATTTATTATTAAAGAATTTGCATACAGTACCTATGAACACACGCAGGCGTATTTAATAAAACCTCCATATTCATTTTCTACGTTATCAGAAAACGAAAAAAGGCATGTGAAATGGATAGAGAGAAACCTTGGCATTATGTGGCGTGAGGGGTATATCGACCACAGAGAATTTAAGAGAATGATTCATAATTTCTTGGAAGGCAAAAAAATATATGTAAAAGGTTTTGAAAAAATTAAGTGGATTAATGATTTATGTGCTGATTGTACTGTAATAGACTTGGGAGAGAAAGGTTGTTCTAATTTTCAATTAATGTATAAAAAGTATTGTATCGACAACAGCTCTTATAATTGTCTACATCATAAAAAAGCTTGTGCCTTAAAAAACGTTATATGTCTTAAAAAATATTATTTCGATATTATGCATATTTAACATTGTAATAAATTATACCTAATTTTCAAAAATAAATATTTACGTTTAATCATTTTTTTATTTTTTAACCCAGTCAAAATTAGTTATCATTTATTTTGAACGAAGACTTTTTATATTAACCCATTTTTAAATAATTGAATTTGTTTGTTTAAAAATATGAAATAAATGATAACGATTCATACCTGTGGCTAATAATAGTGTTAATCTATTTAAGCGATATTTACTGAAAAGATTTTTCTTGTGCATTTAATCATGATAATTTTATTTTCGTTTGAATTATTGCTTTATTGACATACTTACAAAAAAAATCTTTCCTGTTGACGTATCGCTTAATCAAAGGAATAAAACAAGAAAATTGTTGACCATATTTATTTTCAAAATTATATACAAAAACAGTAAAAACATTAATAACTAACACTATATCCGCACAACTTCTTGGATATCTTATTTATTACACTTTCTGTACTGTCTATTATCTCATCGTATCCGTCACTTGCCACATACTGCGCACTGAGCATAACGTTTTCACCGGTTCGTCGTCGTTTTGATCCGGCGCGGAGTCACTTATGTTAATTATTTGGATTTTGACAAGTCTGTTCCCCTTAGTTGCTTCATTGTTTATAACGAACGACGGCGGGTGACCTCGTACACTTCTCTTTACCACTTTGTTTAGCCTTAGTTTTGGTTTACTAGACTTGGTTTTCGTTTTGGCACTTGCAATTTTTTTTACAAATTCACTGACTTCTTCTTCTTCTTCATCTTCTCGGAATCCTAATGGACCCTGTGCATATTGCGAAAACATGATTTGAGTGTCTTGCGTTCCTTCCATATTCTGAAACAAAAGAAATCAAATAAATAAACGCATCTGGCAACACATATGAGCATTTTCATACGCTTACAAAACAATAATAGCAACAAAATAATACGAATAAATATTAAATAATGCCAATTTTACTTACCGAATCGGGAATGGATCAGCTCGTCTTAATTTTCAAAACTTTGGAACGACTTTACTCAGTTATGAATGTAGAGTGCAGAATGATAACTTACTATAACAGCCGCTATTTATAATTACAGTAATTTCATGCGTCAGCAAATTAAATTAACACGCGCTTCGGAGCATGCGGTGCATACCGCCGCGCTGCTTAATGCCGATCAAATTACAACGACACGTAAGGACTTGTTATAATTGGTACCAAATGCAATAAATGTGAATAGGTATATTTCACGTGTCAGCAAATTACCTTAGCACGGGCTGCATGCCGCCGCGCTGCTTAAGACACGTAAGGACATGTTTTAATTGATACCCAATGCAATAAACGAGGATAGGTATTATTTGCCTGTTCAACAGAACATGATTTTACTTACCATTATCAAAATATTACATTTAAAATTAAGCCTGAGCCCTGAGCTTTTTGATGACGGAAAACATCGTCAGGAAACCTCCGAAGCGAGAAAACTCAATTTCAACTCAAGTAAAATGTGTTTTCAGTCGGTATCCTCGCAGTCTATATATACTTAGGTGGGTGAAAGAAAAAAAGAAAACAAATGTTAATAACACTTCATATTTATTTATTAAAAAAAAAGAACAAACCATACAATTTACAAATCAATGTGTAATTATAAAAAATAAAGTACTTAATGATAATCTACTTATTTGGTATAGTCAGCGTCAAAAGTCGCTCATCTGGTCGTAGAGCGAAAAGGTACAAAAGTGATGAGCGGCTTTTGACGCTGACCCTACAACATACATAATTATAATTTTACAATAACGTAAGTACTCAACGTATTTTATTTTATTAAACACATTCTAATTTTTTATTACCCATTGGGTGCCTACGAAATAAAATTACAGCTCGAGGAAAGGTCGCTTAGATAACTACTGTACTAGAAAATAGACTCATGTCCCCAAGATTTGGTTGAAATTTTGTCTGATAATATATGTCGTTTATCGTCTTTGTTAGATAAAGCAACTTTATTGACAGATTGAGTGAAGATCTCGTGCCTAATCGATTTAAATAATATGTGTTTTTTCCGAACTATTTTATCATTGAATAACACATCCCGATAATCATTTAATGTTAACTCTTGAACTGCTGGTTTTTTTATTCCTTTAGCCTTTTTGATAAGAGATTTATCACTTTTGATACAGTATAGTTTAGAACGTAACCCTATAAACTCGGTAATAAGTTCTCCTCCTAACTCATCTTTGAATAACCCAGGAATCTTCTTGTTACGTAAAGGTATTTGCAAATCATTTACAGGGTTATAATTGCTTGTGTCAAAAAAGTTTAAAAAAATATTTTTTAAATCGCTGTAAAAGTCTGCAGTTTCGATTTTGTAAATAAAACTGTCGGTATCAGTGTAGCACAGAGTAACTTGATCTTGGTAGTGTTTTTTTATTACCGTGTAGTGAAATTGGTACATATGACTTTTAGAAAGTTCTAATACAGAGAATCCTACGTAGATTGGTTTATCTAAAATTACTTTTTCAGGCTTCATTTGTACGACAACCAAATTTTCAGACAACACTGTTGCACTATGGAAATTCGGTTTGGCAATTAATTTGTTAGCACAAGTAAACTTTTTTGTTTTGTTTTGACGGTCGTGCCACTTATTTACTAATTTGACGTCAACTCGCCGCTCACTGTCTTCAAGAGTTTTCCCAAAAACTGAGTTATTCATTAATTTAAAAAGGTCTTGTTGGAAAGGAGTAGTAGCTTTTTTTCTCAGTTCTGTATTTAAATGAATATACTGTTTTAAGAATGGACTTTGACGAAACCTTATAACGCGATGGATTTTATCAAGAGTTAAGCCGTTGCGTAAACATGTTTTCAGATGGACGTAATGAATGACGTATTCGTATTTGTTATATAAATTTGGGATCAATTTGGTCGTTTTTCCTCCTGGAGGAATAAATTTTTGTGCGCAAAATGGATAGTCGTTATGGTTATGGTGTAAATTTTCCGGATATAGCAAGTCAACTTCCAGAATAAATCCAAATGGAGCATCATCTTCGACAGACAAAATATCTAGTTGGGCAATTTCATGATGATCTAGAAAACTAAAATTAGACATGGGCAACGATTGACACATACTGTAACCATATAAGTTATTGCAATCGATATATACTAAAAACGAGTCTGGTTTATTCATGTCATAAGTTTCCATGTACTTATTATTAGCCTGAGCATATCTGGTCGAACACATGCAAATACCACCTCTTATTCCTTTTTGTATGAGTCGAATTATTTCTAATTCGGATATCAATTCAAGCTTAACTCCGGTTTTTAATAACATAGCATCAAACGATAAGCTTGAGCAGTTAAATAGAATGCCGGATCTAAATGATAATTTAACTTGCAAATGAACCGAAAGTTCTCAAAAATATCTGATAAAAGCAACACATCAGTTTTTAGGTAAAGATCAGTATATTCTCCCATATCTTTGATTTTAAATTCGGACCATACAGATTGCGCATGTGCGTAATCTGAATCGCTTATTTGTTCGTTGGAAAGAGAATCAAAAAACAAGTTCTGTGATGGAAGCTCGGTCTCTGTAAACTTATCCCAGCTCGACATATAATCGTAAGGATAAATACCTTTGCGAGTTAATAATTTATTTTTTTTAGTTTCAGGATAAAACTTGTTCAAGTGAATAAAATCATCTTTATGTAAACCATTCGCTAATTTTTCCAAGCTTGTTCCTAAAAATTTAAAAGAGTCTACAAATCGAATTTGTGCATACTTTTGATCTGAAATCCACAAAAACTTAGTGAACGAAATATAATTTTCTTTATTTTTTGGGATTACTTTCACAGGCCCTGAACATTTACTAAGTTCCTGTATAAACAAATGACAATCGTAACCTGCTAAGTTTATGAAAGAAAACAGGGACCAATTTAGGAACGCGAAAGCGCAGATTGCAGTACTGGTGCGCGGCACCGCGATAACGGCCCGTTAGATGACAGTGATCTCTTACTTTGTCTGCAAACAATAAACCTTTACACATATGACAATTTTTGGCACGTTCATGAGCTAAAGAATCTTCTACAGTAAATATCATGGGAATTTCTTTTTCTAAAACGTTATGGATGTCTTTAATATGTCTATATAAATAATCTACGAATTTCTGAGCACAATCTGGCCCTCGGTATTGAACAAAACGATTAAGTTGCTCATCATAAGAGCAAATTATATGGTACGCGAAAGCGGCTGGTAAATGTATTTGTTTATTTGTAGTAAAACTACTGTCAGTGTTAGGTTCACAGTTCTGATAGGGTTTAAGGATTGTCTCAAAGTCAGCATACACGACAAATGGAACGTCTTGTTTTCGTTCAAAATGCTTAAATTCGAGATAGGTGCCTTTCTCCGGAAGTACCGTAGCAACCCCACTACAAACGTGACTATTGAAACCGTGTTCAGTTTGAAAAAATATCAGACAGTCTTCGCAGAAATAAAGCTTAGCATGATGTTTGGTAATCTGACCGCGAGCAAGACGCGGTAAATTAGTAATCAAAACATAATGCGACTTATTACCGCGTTCGATTAAAAGTAAATTGATTCGATGTTTCCTTTTATATTGCGATCTGTATAGAGGTCCTACAAGAGTTCGGTTGTTTTTTAAAGAATATACGTTAATACTGATATCAATATTGTGATGCTCAAACGTAATGATATCGGCTAAAGTGACAGGGAAACACATATTATCAAGTTTTAATACGTCTTTAAAATGAGGATAAGATGATAGACGCTCGCGATGGTTTTGACATGGGTAAAGAGCAGCAACAACACACCAGAGAAAACAATAATTATCATGATTTTGAATATTAATGCAAGCTTTTTTATTTTTTATTATCTTAGGTAAGTCTATGTAAGATGACGCTTTCAATGGTTCATACTTATTTATGTTAACTTCTAAATACAAATTAGATAAGAAAGTCCAACCAGAATCGCGCTCCTGAAATTCTTCGATTTTTTCTGTATACTAATAATTATTGTGTTTAAAAGCTCTTCGAATTGATAATTTTGATGTATAGGAAAATTTTTCGTTGCAAAAGATTTCATTTCCTGCTTGTCATCTTTAAACAAAAGAAAATCGCCAAAATATTCGAAATTTACTTTGAGGGACACATGTTTTTTAAGCGAATTTTCCAAAATTTTTTGCATTTTAGGTTTTACTGTAATCAAAAATGATTCAGGTAAACAAGACTTCAGCTCATCAGTTGCCATTATTCTATAAGATGCTATGCGACCTTTAAAAGCAGACGAAATTTCAACAACCTCATCGTTTAAATTTACACCCGAATTTTTTCTATGCTTATTACTTCTAAGGTGCCCTACCCACTTCCTGCTTTCTACTGTAATTGAACACTGAGTGCAAAAGGGCATGTTTTATGTAGCGACTTTGCTTAAGCTGTAATCCTGGTTTTATATGTTAAATACACAATTTGATAGTTTCAATTTTAATCAAATAATAAAAAGAGACAACCTGCAGTATCCGTTAAAAGCAAAAATAAAAAGTACTAAATTAGTACTTACTTAGTATCGTTACAATAAATTTGACGTTAGCGTCCTTGAAAAGTACATTTATCTTTTTAACAAATTTTTGCTATGCCCTCCATTCAACAGTTTTATCATCGATTTGCGCCCTTAAAGTAATATCGTTAAAAGCGTTTAAATTATGGTTTCATAATAAATCGTTAACATTTATTAAAAACATTTATTAAAAATTACTTGATACACAATTTGATGTAGTTTAAATTTTATTCAAATAAGTAATAAAAAGAGACAACCTGCAGTATCTGTTAAATCAAAAAAGTACCTACTAAATTAGTACTTAGTATCGTTAGAATAAAATTTGACGTTAGCGTCCTTGAAAAGTACATTTATCTTTTTAATAAATTTTTGCAATGCCTCCCATTCAACAGTTTCATCATCGATTTGCGCCTTTAGAGTAACGAGAGCCTTTTTCCAACGCTCCTGACGTAACTCACCGCGAATATCAGCAGTGTTGTACACCCGCAGCTCCAAGAAAAAGTCTCCGTTGAGGGTGCAAGCTCGTTTTGTTGACCCGTTCGGTACCCGGCTTATAATGGATGAATCAAGCGATCAGTCTCAGCAGGCTTATGGTTAACAGCAACGTCTTCAGGAAATATTCCGAACACGTCAAACGGGTTTTTAGTTTCTTTTTTCTTGGGTGCAGCAGATCTGAAACATAACAGACATTAAACAATGAATAAGACAGTTGTACTTAGTTCGTCGAAAATTCATTAAACAAATTACAAGAAAAATACCTTGGGGTTGACGGCTTTCTTTTTTGAGCAGGTTTTTTTATTTTTGGGATACTGACATCTGCAGCGGCAACGCTCTCCTCTGATCAGATCTGAAATAAAAAATATGTTTTTATTACTCGACATTTAAAATAACCATATACATCGATAAAAAAAGAAAAAAAAAATACCTTTTTTAAATGAAAAAAGTAGACAAACAATATTTAAGTAAATATGTACCCAGCTGACAAAATAAAAAACATGAAATATGAAAATAATATAAAATGGCTACCTGTTTGGAGCTGAAGCTTTTCGTTTTTCAGCCGACCTTCCCACTTTTGACCGAACGGTTCCGCTGTTTGCAACAGTGATGGGTTCAAACTCGGAATCAGACCTGAAAGGAAATTAAAATATTAATGCCTGTTGGAACCCTACAAACAATATGAACCAAATGTTTTAATTTCGTTAGGAAAGTAAAGCGTTAGGTACGTTGAAATACATACTTACATTTTAATCGATGTATAAAGCAAATAAACTTTACTAACGTAGAAACTCTGCACAGCTTAACCTCTGAGCTGAAGATGTAGAAGACTTGATGCACTGTGCACGTCACGTTCGAAATTGGAAAGGAACAAATTAGCCCCGCGCAAAAGTTTTAAAC